>JBAMYA010073342.1:0-24826 GCA_037176975.1 Arrhamphus sclerolepis
ATTTTAATAAAACGTTTAAAGGTGGTTTTTCAAGTAAATGTTACAAATTCTGCCCCATACACATGTATTGTTTAAAATCAAAACAGATCCATTTTTTGGTTGTGTTCCAAGGCCCATATCTAAATGAACCACTACATATGTACTCTGAATGTAAACCATAAAAATGTAACAGTTTTTAATGCTGCACTCAATATAATGCAAAAATATGAAAACTCAGCTGCTCTCTGCTTTAGTAGAACCAACCTTGGGGAAAAAGCGGCAGTAATCTCGAATAAGAACCATCTCCACGATATCTTTCAGCCCCTCCAAACCCAGCATGTCTGCAGCCAGCACCACTTGACTGTGGAACAGAAGATATTATAACCAGGTCAATTTTTCTCCAGTCCAACATTGTGATTTTGAAGTGCATGTCTTTCACATGCAATACCTGGCGCTGGCTCCACTGGGCAAATCTATGATTGCTCCGTACATAAACTGGAGCAGAATTTCCATCTCGTCTGGCCCCAAGCTGAGAAAACAAAATAAACAATTAACAATCCATGCATGTTGACATAAGAAACTACCCCAACTACACACTAATATTCTCCTTTCAAGTACACACAGTACATTGTATTTTTTTTAATTTTTATAAAGGGCCTTAAACCTTACTGGGAAACCAACAGATCAACCTATAGATAAAATCTATACATTATGCATGATTCCATTCATGTGACTGCACCCTCAGGGCCACCTTCCAAGAATCCTCTATCACCGCTGCCACTTTTCTTTTTGACATCTATGTCTTCTTGACCATCACATTAGTAATGTTGAGAGGAGACACATTTCCCTCCAGACAGAAAAACAAAACAAACAAAAAACAGAAACTGATGATCTGAAAAAAGGGGACAGGAGGTGGTCGTGACCAGCTGGGAAGTAAAACGGTTCTTTGACTTCCATTTTCTGCCTCACATTTATGTGTCTCATGAGTAAACATTGAGAAGTTGATCGCTGAGATCAGGACATGTTATATGAAATCACATCAGCAGAAGGAGGCTATTTGGGTCGTCTCCTTTCAGCATTTCTCAGTTAAGGTTACCAAAGAAGATCATTTTGTTCATTATATTATTTTGATTAAGGCTTTACGTGAGATGCCCTTCCTAACACAACATGCCCCATTCATCATGACTTGGGACCAGCACTGTGAGAACAATGACTTTATGCTGGATTCACACAGCAGCAGCGGTGCAGTTTTAAATCGTCCTATTATATCTGGTCCAAGTTTGTGGTCATACAGAGTCACAAGTCTAAGAAATAAAGCTTGTAGATAGTGGGTAAAACTGTTATGAGTTGCATTTGTGTGGTTGTGGACATAAGTGGTGTGTCATTCACAAACCGGAAGGCTCGAGCCAATGCTTTGCAGTGAATCAGCAAAACTCTGATCTCTTTTCCTTTTGCTATTCAGCTCACTGGCTACTTTTCCATAGGACATGATTACTAGTTAGTTCGGTACCCGCCGAACCCACAGTACCCACAGCCGCAACAGATTAAGAGAATGTCAATATACTATAGACGTCAAAGTCCGCTCCTGCAGTTTTATTTTGAAAATTCAATGGATTGTCTATGCCATTCTTGTATCTGACTGCCTTCCAATGCAATCTGATATGTGCAAATTGAAATGGCTTAGAAGCAGTCCAGCACCAAAAAAGATGCAATTGTAATAGAGAAGAGCTGATGGTCGATTCTGGGATGTTTCTGAACAGTGCCACAGTGCCTCTGGTGGGACCATGGTCATTAGGCCTCATGCATAAGACCTTCATAAATATGTGAGAAGATCTGCACATAAATCATCTCCTAAATAAAAACCTACTCCACATTCAAAGTGCTGTGTCATGAGAGCATGTATGCTAGTGAATTCCCATTGATCGCAAGGTTGGGAAGTTGCTCACAAAGCTCATTAATTAGCACAAACCCTGCCCAGGGACACACCTGATCATGGCTCTTCCCTTACTTACGTGATCAGGCCTTAATGCAGATATTTAATGCATGTCTACAGTCCAATAAACTATTCAAGAGTAAAATTGGACTAATATGATTTGGATGTAAGAGAAAAAAATATTTTTTTCTTCTTTTTTTAATGTACAAAATGAAAACTGAGATAAAAGTATTATGTTTCAAATGTATTCACATGTTTAAAATGTGGTTTAAAAGTATCTGCATATTGTGAAAGTTATAGTCCATATAAGGTGTTAACGTTGTGAAGTCTGAGAATGACAAACAAACATGAATGAGAACTCATTTACATGAGATTTACACACAGGTGAAGGCAGGAGTAGATTTGTTCGTACAGTCTGGGACTGCTAACATTTTCATGAATGCTGAAACGTGTCTCACTCTCCAAGACGAGGCTGACTTACCCTTGCAATGTGATGCACTGTCTTGAGCTCTCCATCCAACTTCCGCTAAGCATAGCTCGGAAGTACTGAGACCGTGCACACAGGACTGCCCTAGAAACCAAATAAAGCAGGCCCTTGCATGTCAGATTCACCAATCATTTAATGTTCAGCATGTCACCTGTTTAGACTGGCTACAGAAGTGGTAGGTAAGAAAACTGTTCTTGTTTCCCATAGTCTCTGGAGCTTTGTGTTTAATCTTCCCTGGGCTGACTTTACCATCAGTATAACCGCATAAGAACTTTAAAATACTTGATTTTCATTATAAATCTTTCACTCTAGGATAAGAAAAAAATGGCTTCAGTGTACACTGCCTGTCATGGTTAATCACGATTTACATAAATGCATGCATTGGGCACACCATCTCCTACCATTTACCCTCGTTTCCTTTCAGCTTCAGAGAAGCAGTGTCTTTTTTTTTTCCAGATAACATGATGGACCTCACTGAAAATAACTTCCTTTTTCTTGCCTGCCTCTGTGAAGTGCCTCTGAGAAGCCACTTACAGCAGTTATATGTAAATGTTAAGTTGTTGTGTATGTCGACAGACTGCAAATTAACTACACTATAGTGCCAATGCATTGTCTCTGTTCAAATGATAACATATTTCTAGAGATGCAACTTTAATAATGATTCAAGTAAATATTTGGACACAGTGCACCCTTACTGACTTTCTACAAATTCCCCTTTGTTGTAATGATGTCTCAGCTGCAGTGCAAACAGAACAAAGTCCATCACTTTTCCCTGACATGCATTAATTTACTGGCTGCGTCCTTGTGCTGGACCTGAGAGATACCTGTCACCATGGTTACCAGTTTCTATAACTACCTTTTAATGACTGAATGGACTTTCCTCCATTTCCAATATGGGATTCATGCAGTGTTTTACAAAAGGTGAAAAACAAGACGCTCTTACAGGTTCTAAATTTGCTTATACAAAAGGCTAACATGCAACCAAAAGGTTTTACCTGTGGCAGGAGAAAACCTGCTCTGCCACTTGAATGGTGATGTCACACTGTTCTCCCCTTTGGTAGAGATCCAACAAGTCAGCTCCAAGGCCAGAGGCTGGCTCTAGGTCATGCCAACCTGCACAGGAGGTCAGATACACAACGAGGAAGGACAGGATGGAGAGAAAGCCTTTATGTATACTTTAATCTTTAGAGGCCACATGTGTGGGATTCTTCTTTTTTTTTTTGCATCTCAAAAGGAGAGATCATGCCAATCAAAATGCTTCCTAAAAATAAAGTAAAAAAAAAATAAAAATACATAAAGTAAAATAGAGCTATATTTTAAATTATCCATAGCAGCATCATACTGTAATTAGCTGCAGCAATAACAGAGATCCAGATAAGATTAACTCCTAAGTGGATTATGACTGAGATAACATGATGGAACAACAGTCGATTGAGGTAGGCAGCTGAATGATCACAGAACCCAGAATAAACCTTATACGCATTGATCTGTTTACCTGAGTCAGGTGAGCTGTTATGATCTGCGGGGTATGAAGTGGTACTGTTTGACAAAGAGCCCTCTGAATCAGAGATTTTTTCTGCCTCGTGCCGCATGCTCTTGTCTGCCGTATACACTTGCCTGCAAGGATGAGACACTAAGAAGTTAATTAAAACAGGAGGGTCTATTAAAATACAGTTATTTGTTGCTCTGTGACTTCATCCACATGGGCCAATATTCTGTTTCTGTTCAGTAGCAACACTGTCGTTGTTCACTTTCTCAGGTGTTGCCATTATTGCATAAGTGAGCAGAGAAACCGAAACCGAAGGAAGACATATATTGGGGATGATGCATATCAAGTGTGTATGTATTGGCCTCGGGGGGGTCACTGCATAAACTCAAGATGCCTGCATGTGCATGTTGAGTTAATACTGGCTTTCATTAATTTTTTCAAACTTCTTTATAAAAACTATCAAATAGTAGGTAAAGTTTAGGTTTAAACAGAGAGATTGTCTATGTTAATCAAATCAAATGGATAAGTTGAATAGTCATACAGGTGTAAATGTTGCCCTTTTGACTCACTGCTACCATGCTAAACTGTGACAGAGGAACAACATGTTATATTAAAAAGACATCTTAAAACATTTGTCCATGTTAGACTTCATATAAATTTTGAAGTGTAGTTTTTGCTCTGGAGAGAAGCAAATTTTGATCTTTTATCAGAAGAACATTAGAGGGAATAAGATGAGAGTCAATGCACGTACGGGCACTTTTCCTTCATGATCAATTACAACTGTTCAGAAAGATGTGTATGGTTCATGAGCATCACCTGTCATGGATCCTGTCATTTCTGTAAATGTACTCCAAAATGTATCTTTTACCAAACAATGTTTAAAGGATTGTCCAGTTGTTTTTCCATGTTTAACACTAAAATCAAATAAAATACAGTAGCAGAATGGAGAAAATGTATCTTGGTAATGAGACATAAAATGTTACATGAAAGACTATTCTGTCTTGCTAAGGTCCATAGAGCTACAGCACCAGAATCCTACTGCAGAAATGTATTTAAATATACAAGTTGTCTCTAGACACCTCACAGAGACCCATAGCATGACCCCCAAGCAACAAAACACACCAAACGTATGGAAACATGTGTACCAATATGGCAGCAACTCAGATGATTTGCAGGACTTTAAACTGAGCATCAAAATAGGGATGAGAGGGGATTTAAATGACTTTCGATGTGGCATGGTTAGTGCCAGATGTCTGAGTGTTTCAGAAACCACTGTTCTCCTTGGATTTTCACACACACACCCATCTCTAGGGTCAACAGATAATAGTGAAAAGAGAAAAAGTGTGTAGACGAAAAGGCCAAGCTGATATCAGGAGAAAATGGGCAGACTGGTTTGAGATGATACTGAGCATTGGCCCTCACCCCTCTATTCCTCTTTCAGACCAATATGCAGTTGTTAATTGTTAGTATTTTGTTTCATTAGCTAAGCGCTCCATTATCCTTGTTATTTTTGCACAGTGCAACTACGTATAACTATGAGTTCTCTATTAATATTTCTTTGCATTCATTTACTGACCATTTTCTATTCAATCATACAATCTAAGAAGGCCATCTTGCACAAGGTTTGTCCAAATTAACAAATCAGACACCAGTGCTTACTATACCTGAGGAAATCTTTCAGTGCAGGGAGTTCATAGTCAGGCATGTGGATGATGATGGGATCTTTGTTTGTCTGCCCTCTTAGGACATGCGGTGCCCTGGCCAACAGCATGGCTCTGTGTGCTCGAACTGAACCTGAGCCTGCATAGAGGGAAACGTCTGCTTCCAGTTCCTCTTCCAGCAACCTGGAGAAAAATAACAGAGCTAATTTTCAAAGGCAGCTCACCTCAAGTATTTATATGAAAAAGTTCAAAACAAACTAAAGAATAAAGGAATTTTCTTTTAAAATAAATAGATGATTAACAACACTAAGGGACATTTGGGGCTGCAGAAGACTTGCCTCATGGTCTATTTTTCCCCTTCAGAATTCTTCCTATACTCAAACCCCATGACAACTAAATAAACAAATATACACACATATACATATGTGTGTGCATATTAATATAGTATATGCTAAGTATAACAGAATGCAGTCCCATAAACCCATATTTTATTCCCAATATTATGGTAAAGAACATATCAGTTGATGAAAGCTGGTAAATGACTAAATGATTTACCAATACATTTTTTAAAATGAGCTTGTGTATACACAGGCATTATATCGACTCCTTGATTCACCTCAACAGGGTCTACATCAGGGGTGTCAAACTGATCTGTGAAAGGGCCTGTGTGGCTGCAGGTTTTTGTTCCAACCATGCAGCAGCACAGCTGACTTGTTTCATTCAATCAGTTGAACTGGTTCAGACCTTCAGTGAAGACACTTTAGTTGATTGAATGAAATAAGTCAGATGTGCTGCTGCATGGTTGGAACAAAAACCTGCAGCCACACAGGCCCTTTCACGGATCAGTCTGACACCCCTGATCTACATTAATGACATCAGAATGTCATTCAGAGTAAATAAATATGGGCAGATGGTATCTAGGAGATGAAGGATGATCAAAACGGAAGGATTTGAAAACAGAAGGGAACATGGCAGATGCTCAGGACAGCTATAAATTCCTGGGTATCCCACAGGCAGATGGCAACCACGAGGAGACGGCACAGAGGTCAGCCACAGCCAAGAGAAGGTGCAGCAGGTCCTGAAAAGTAAGCTGAATGGAAAGAATAAGATCCAGTTTATCAACACCTATGCTTTTCCAGTAATCAAATACCCTGCTGGCATAATATCCTGGCCACTGGAAGTGATACAGGCCGACAATGGCAAGACAAGGAAACTCCTTACAATGCACGGAGAGTTTCACACCAAGTCCAGTATCTTGAAGTTGTACACTAAGCGAAGGGAGGCCAAGTACTAGTGTACATCAGAGTCACTATCCATGAGGAAACAGCAGGCCTCCAGGAATACATCAAGATGAAGATGGCCTCCACTCATGACTTCCTAAGTGAAGACCTGAGAAAACTGAAACCCCACATGGAGGGAAAGCCAGAGGGGCTATCAGGGAAGAACAAGCCCCTGCACGGCATGTACCACTGCCAAACTGAAAAAGCGGCTCACGCTGGAAGAACACATCAATGGCTGGAAAAGCCATTGATATGTGTGGCTGAAGGATAGCACAGATGCATTGATCATGGCTGCACAAGAACAGGCCCTAAACAGAAGATCAACCAGGGTCTATGATGACAGACAGAACCCCATACGCAGGCTGAGCAAAGAAGCCGCTGAAACAGTGTGATATATCACAGCAGGGGGGAAAATTCTGGCAGACAAAGCTTACATGGAATGCCACAATCAGGTAGCTGACATAGTACACAGAAACATTTGCGCTGAGTATGGACTGGAAGTCCGAGGGCCATGATGAAAGACACCTCCATAGGTCCTCCAAAACTGGCAGGGTTTCCCACACATAGACCAATGTGTGGCACAGTGCCACAGAATCAACTCCAAGCACCACAGATACCCTCGCCAACGCGATTTTGAAATAAAAAAAAAAAAGTTCCGTAATGCTCCGTAAACGTTCCATAACGCTCTTTAACCCTATTGTTCTTGTTCACAAAAAGAGATAAGAGAGAGATGTGAGGTGTGACGGCAACTGTGGTGCAACAGCAATCAGGACACTGGAGGCTGTAACCTCCAAGCTGGCTGAATGGCTCCAGGAGATACCAGGAACATCTGAGACATCCATCCCAAAGAGCACAATTCTAGGGACAAGATCCTCTGGTAGAGGACCGAAGATTGAAGGAGAGGAATGTGCATTTCTAAAAAGAGTGGGGTGTGCCCATAAAAGATTTGCCAAATCTTCTTTGTGAACACAAAACAGCGTTTTGGGTTTTTGGTTGTTTTTTTTTTTTTGCTGTTACCATGGACTTTTGGTATGAGTTTCTGGAATAGCCAGGTGCTGACAATGAGATACATGTGACCAATCTGGATATGACCCTTGTGATAGGACAACTTCAAGCTGGTGTTCCATAAAGCCAAATTGAAGCACATATGTACAATCTTTGAGATGTCCCGGACTTATTGACGTTTAACAACGACCAATTTTAACCACGTTTTTGCATGTTAATCAATACTGTCACATTTTACCTGAGAATGTCTGCAGACAAAGCAGATGATAAACATCTTTTCAACTGCTCTTTGTATTTACGCTCTTTGGCCTGGAACTCTCTTGAAGCCTCAGTAGTGATCATGGCTTATTATCTTCTGTAAAACAGAAATGAGACAGAAACTGAAGCTGAGAATTGATTAACAAAGTTGATTAAATCAGTTTTCTTCAACCCTGGTCCTCAGGGCCCACTACCCTAGATGTTTTAGATGTTTCCCTGCTCGAACACACCTGGCTGTAATCAGTGGTCATTGACAGACTTGTGCAGACCCTCAAGACAAGCTGATGGCCATCCAATCAGGTGTGACGAGACAGGGAAACATCTGAAACATGCAGGACAGTGGGCCTTGAGGACCAGGGTTGAAGACCACTGGATTAAATGACAAACTACAGAAAAATTCTGAGGAGATTTCTGAGACAACTTTCAAAAGGAAAACAACCTGCAATAGATTAAACAGTTTTTCTTATTAGGATATCTTATCTTACTGTTACACAATGAGTCCATATCTAATGTATATTTCACACATAGTATTTTGACCTAAAATAAACATACAAACATTTTTCTGCTACTTGCTGTATTATTGTTTATTTATGCCAACATGAGACTATTATTTAGACTTTTTTTTCTCCATTGGTTAGCATGTATATATGAATCTATGCATATACTTGTACATAACAGATTGCTCACTCCATTTTTGTCCAAATGCCTTCTCATTCAATGTTTTTTCTTTATTTTTATTACTTTCTCATTTGTATATGCATATTGAAGATAAATCAAAGCAAAGGGAGGCTATTTTGAAGAATTTAAAATATAAAACATGTTTTGAGTTATTTCACACTTTCTTTACTACATAATTCCATATGTGATCACTTACAGTTTCGATGCCTTAAGTGAAAATTTACAATGTAAACAGTCATGCAAATAAAGAAAACTATTAAATGAGAAGGTGTGTCCAAACCTTTGAGTGGTAGAGTACATCTACTTTTATATTTGCAATGTTTACAGTCTTAGAGCGACTCGGGGACACATTTCACTGTTAGTTATATAAGTGTAAGGACGCTTGTGGCAAATAAAACTAAACTCTTGAATCTTTCGCTGGCTGGTTTGAGGCTGCGTTGTTGTTGGAGTCCTGAGAGGCGCTGTTTTCCCCAAACTTGCGTAAAAGCAATGAAAAACGGTAAGAGGTGACGGTGACATCCTTTCAGACGTATGTGATGTGGATGGCACATTACATACGTTTTACAGTAGACATTACAGTAGTCGTACAAATGCAACAGCAATTATCGCTCAAGCGATTAAAAACATAATGACTTCCAGGAGATGACGCTGACGTTAATGTCAGAATTATCTGCCTCACGTTTATTTGAATTGAATTTAAAATCATTTCCAAGACACAGTCGTTTTAAAACAAACCCACTTATCCAGGTAAACTTACCTGCAGTAGCACACGTATGCTCTGTTCCTCCTTAGTTTCCAGGAGTGAAAACACTTATCTTCCTCCGAAGGCTAGCGTGCTAGTGCTGCGTAATGAGCTACCAACAACAGTATAGCTCCATAAACCCCGGTCTTCAAATTCATTATGTGGGAAATACACAAACCGGAATACACAAGAATTGCAAAATGCCTGAGTATGTCAGAGTAACTGGTACTCTGTACACATGTATACAGTCACGGGGCTGCTGCTGACCCACTGACCGACGTTGGTGACGTCACCGCCCCACGCTGCTCACCATCAGCAGAAGTGGCCGCAGCCGTTGGAGCAAGGTTGGGCGGTGCCGGGACGAACGTCACGTGAACATCCAACTCACGTGATAGTAGACAATCAAAACAGGAACAAAATGGCTGCGACTGGCGACGATGCAGCAGTGATGGACAGCATCTCCAGGGAGCCTTCGTCCTTTTCCGCGGCGTTGAACACCGCTGGCAGCAGCAGCGGGCAGGAGGAGCGTTCAGAGGTCGCGGCGGAAAGTCTGGCCGATGCATCTAAGAAGCCCGGAACAAACAGTGCGAGTACGTGCCTGTAGCTTTCTGAAGCTAATATGCCACATAGGGACCAAATTATTATTCATCCAGTGTAGAATGATCTTCCTTTATCGATTCGATCTTCTTTTCATAGCTTGGTAGCTTTGTAATTGTGGGTCCACGTGGATTCTGACCAGGAATGACAGGCTGTGTTATTTAATACTAAGCTTTTCCATTGTGCTCAGGTGATGGTGGTGTGGAGACTGCAGAGGAGGCTGTGGAGCCTGCAGAGCCTGATATCAATGAGTTGTGCTCTGATATGTTTGAGAAAATGGCCATCTTCCTTCAAGGAGAACTAACAGGTTTTTCTCCAAGCACATTACACACCCTCATGCTCTTATTGTGTACAATAGTTATTTCCTTTAACCCTTTTAAAACTACATGCAAAATGTAAGACCTCATCGTACAGTTAAGGCAATAGTATTCAGTTGTTCAGACTTTGGTCACTTTTCCATTAATGTGGTTTTATATTACTGCAGTGGACTGTACAGGCAACTAATGCCACATGTTTAACAACAGTGGGTTGCCCTCAGATAGACTTCCTGTTAGTTGGTTAGATATTCTCAAGTGTTGGGTGATGCACTTAATTTAACATATAGCCAGATATCGGCTCAGTATATTGATCAACAGATTAATTGGTCTACCTCTAGTCTGCACCAATATTACACTGCATTTCAGAAGTGTCGCCCACTTTGTTGCACCACCTTTCACCAGGTATAATCAACTTAGCTATTTGTGCCATGTACAAGACTGAAGCTTGCCTCAGGAAAAGGTTGTAATGGTACTTTCATGAATTTAATAGTGATTGAGAATGTAGAAAAACTAAGGCATTACATTTATTAATTTATAATATACAATTAAGATTTGTTCCAGTCTAGTGAGATTGTTGCTGCAGCTTTTTTAAGAAAAGCTGGCTCACTTAAAGCTGGCTCACTTTGGTGTCAGTTTAATGGAGGGGAGTCTGATATTGTGCCTGATATTCGCATTGATTCCCACTGTTTGTTTTCTCTCAAGCATATTTTTCTCAATCCTCTTACCTTGTCAGCAACTTGTGAAGATTACCGTCTACTGGAAAACATGAACAAGCTCACAAGTCTCAAATACATGGAAATGAAGGACATTAGTATCAACATCAGCCGTAACCTGCAGGACCTCAACAACAAATGTAAGATATTAAGTATAAAGTGCATAAAAATGTCATTAGAAAAATGGTCTGTCAGTTTTTGTGTATTTGGGATTCTGCTCTGCAGTGTGATCAACAACATATGACTGTGTGTATGTTTACTTCAGATGCAAGCCTACAACCATACTTGGATCAGATAAACAAGATTGAGGAGCAAGTATCAGCACTCGAACAAGCTGCTTACAAGCTGGATGCATATTCCAAGAAACTGGGTAAAGCACTAAATGTACACAAAATTCTTCCCATATGTTCTGCTAAAATGTGGCAATCTGGTTGAAATGATAACATGTAAATTCTATAACAGTATTATGTGTAAAGAAGTGAGGTAGACTTGGTAGTTATGAGCTGCAGCCCAAGGAGCGGAGGGGGTCTGGTTTGTTGACCTCAGGATAGGAATCAGCACCTGCAAATATGAGACCATGGTTCCCAGTTGGAAAAAGGTGCAAGGCCCTCTCTGGGTTTGGGATGGGGTGTTGCCTCAAGTTGAAGAGTATCCTGGAGTCTTGTTTATGAGTGAGAGAAGGAGCAGGAGATTGACAGGCATACTGGGGCGGCGTCTGATGTAATACGGCCTCTGGCTCTCTCTGGTGAAGAGAGAGCTGCCTACTGATAGATCTACATTTCCAGTCCTTACCAGTGGCTGTGAACTGTAGTGACTGAGAGTGAAATTGCTGATACAAGCAGCCGAACAGAGTTTCTTACGCCGGGACTGCCACTTAGAGATGGGGTGGGCTCAGATTAGAGTTGCTGTTCCTCCACATCCAGAGGAGCCATCTGAGGTGGTTTGGGCATCTGCTGTGGATGCCTCCTGGATGCTTCCCCTTGGACGTGTTTTGAGGATGTCCAACTGTGCAGGGGGCTCGGGACAGACTCAGGACACACTGGAGAGATTATGTCTTCTGGCTGGCTTAGGAACGTCTCGTTACCCCCTCAGAGAAGCTGGAGGAGGTCTGGGCCTCTTTGTGACTTGATAAGTGGAAGTTAATGGATTCAAATGGGCTCCTTTTTTAAATTATTTATTTCCTTTTAAATATACATTGAAAACTGCTTGTTCCATTTTTTTTATTTTTTTTTAATTTTTTTTTAAAAAGGTGATTTCATTATTGTAAACATTGACCACTGTGAGTGGTGTAGACTAGTTAAAGCCAGTACAACTTTTAAAATGTTTTAAAAATTAGTTTTGCTCTCATGGCAGCAGATGGCGCTGCAACACCACAAATACTTCCTGAACTGTTTCTACAGTACAAGGATGGGGTCACATAATCTGGTTGTATTTTGAGTCTTTATATGTAGAATTAACAAACTTCTCCGCCTTTATCTTTATAGAAGCACGATTCAAAAAGCTCGAGAAGCGATGATGACGACGAGTAGACGGACAGAGAGTAAAAACGCCATCTCAACTTCTTTGACCCCGCTCTGCCTCTGCTCTCCCTGCCAGTGGAGCCGTGGGGAGGATGTGATCTGAGACTGAAACAACAAACAGTCAGAGCTGCTTTGACACCTTGAAAGTGCCACAGAGGAAGCAGCTGAATTCACAGGAATGAACACTGCTGTGTTTGGCATAATTTTGACTCCAGCATTACTAATTCTGGCCAACCAAGCTGTACAATATATCCCTTAATCCTTTTGCAGGTAGAATCACTGTGCCGAATCATCGGCCTGTTCTCAGTGATGTAGTTGAGGTGTACTTATCAAAAAAGGAACTCTGACGATAGGCAGGTATTTGTATCAATGAAGTATGTAACTTTTTTCACAAGTTGTTTAACACCTGATCAAACCTTTTATTCATGTCTCAGACCTTTATAGCCCTCTTTCTTTAAACATTTCAGGCTTTAAACTCAACTCCAGCCAGCAGTGGCATACACTTGGATAAATGAAATAATTCATTTTCAGGCAGCTTGGACAGAATCAGAAATGGCACAACTGTGTTTGGTATTAAAACTTATTGTGCAAAAGGCAGATATTGCTGACATTGTCTTTGTAGAGTGGTCTGTAAGTTTAAGAAGTTGGAGTTTAATCTCCTTTGGGTAACAGGTATTGTGATTATTTGAAAATATAACAACAAAAGCTTTTTAAATAAAACATCAATCATTGCTGTACTGTTTTTCTTAAAGGATCCTGCTGCTGACAGCAGATGGCAGACTTGCTCCATCACGGGTATTTAAACGGATGCTTAGTGTTACATCAAATATTGTATTCTCTAGCTTTGGAAAAACTGACCCATTGTTGAATCAGGATTGAGTTACAGTTGTCTCACAGAAAAGGGAAAAACTGTGAGAAAAGTGAGATCAACAGAGAAAAAAAGGATAACACTTGGCAATTTAAAGGAAGGGATGGAAGTCTGACTGAAGAGATGTGTTTTGTTTATGTTTTTTTTAAGTATTCTTTAGTTTACAGGTCTGTTTGCCAGAGGCATCAGATTATGTAAACTCACATGATCTGGTGAATGTTTAGGGTTCTCTGTGTGTGTTGCTTCATGTAGGTGTGTGTGTGTGTGTGTGTTAGACTTAATCTAAAACAGGTCTCTGTCATTAGTCCAGCTAAAGCCCCGGCACAGAGAGAGCTCATTATTCATACTGTAACATTATTTACTGTTGCACTATGATCCTTCCATCTCTCCAAATGTTTCCAGGACCCTGAGGCATAACCCCCCCCCCCTTAAAAAAAAAAAAAGACTTTAAAGTCAGGTCTTTTAAATGATTTTGGGCTGTTTGCTGAAAGCTGAATGTGAGTGCCAGGAGGCAGTCAAGTGCAGAGGAAAAGGTAATATTGTTTATCACAGACAAGCCTTTCTAGTATTACTTAGTTAAGGAACTACAGCAAAAGTTGACCATGTTATAGTAATATAATCTGGGTGTAGCGTGTTCTGTTAAATATTTGGTTTAAGACTTGGCAAATACATAAACTTTTTTTTATTTTTATAATGGTGCTGTCCTCCTTGTTCTTCGTTCACAAATCCCACATGCTGTGTGGTAAATGCTGAGCCATCACTCAAGATTTCTCCACGTTCAGCTTCAAGACACAGTTTTAGTCATTAATGTGAACAGTTTTATGGATTATGGTGCTTGGAGGACCAGATTCTTGCTGAGACTCAGAGGTTGCTTTTTGGAGCTGTAAATTAGTACTTTTTTTTTCATTTGTTCATTGTGGCTTCGTATCCCAAGCTCAACAGCTGGAGTGGTTTCAATCTTCTTTCAGCAATAAGGCGATGAACACATTTTCCAAAACATCAAAATTGCTACATTGATGTAGAAAAGTGTTTTAAAGTCCAGTTCTTTGGAAAAATCTCACCCTACTTGCTAAATCTCTTGTGTCATCATATGTGGTCATCAGTAAGCTACAACTATGGCATTTGCAGTGTTTGTCAGTCCACAGTTACACAGATGTTACAGGATCATGTTTGATTATAAGCTCATTCCAGTAGCGTTTAGCGCAGACAGGCTCTTCTTTTTAAGGTTTAGTAATAGGGTATACTTTACTATTTAATACTGTTTCACTTCCCTGTTCCTCAGAAATGATATGGTGTATTATTTTTCACTTCTTTTTTTGGATTTATGTGGTGATACCTAGGGTTGACCTCCTTTAAGACCTCTGGCATTTACTCTTTAAGTGCCGTTGTGAAGTTTGTACCCATGAAACTTGCACTGCAGATGATGAATTTCATGTATCTTAATGACACTTACAATGTCAGATAAGCATATTTAATTATTTATAGTGTGGCTTAAATATACACAGTAAGTCACTTTTAGAATGAGATGACACAAAATTTACCAGAAAAACCGAGTTAAATGCAGGAATTTTTCCAGTTCAGATCATTTGAAATTATAAGGCTGCAATTGGATTTGGTTTGAGAAACCTCAGAAGATTTCTAGCAATGTGACTTGAGAAAGTATGAAACACGTCTCTTTCATCAGCTGGAATGAAGGAGTTGCTTTCTCTGTAGCTCTCAAATGGAGATCGAGCCAGTTAACAACAGCAGGGCAAGGTGCCACACCACAGAGTTGTGTAACTGACAAGTAAGCATGAAGCCTGGGAATGTTTTCTTTTTTTTTTTTTTGCCTGCACTCATGAATGAGAGCGAACAAGGACGCTCCAAAAGTCAGTTTCAAACCACATTTGTTTTTTGTTTTTCTGCCTTGTCCAAAGTTAGTATGCTATTTGACTGGCCAATGTCAGCAAATTTAGCAGTATTGTGAAATCTCTGCATCATTTTCTTTCTCTTACTTTCTCACACAAAGACCAGCGATGAGATAAACAGCCCTCCACAACTTCATGCCAAGAGATTTAAGTACCCGTCTATGCCCCTGTGAAGCACTGACGCTACAAAGACGCCCAAATGGCTTGAGATAAATGGCAAAGGGATTTGTGTTTACATGCATTTCAAAGAAGCCAACAGATCAGGGAGGTATTTGGTGCAAATATAAGCCACATGTGAGATCTGAAGGACTGAGTCAAGCTTCAAATGCTTTCAAAGAGAAGGGCACAAAAATCCAAAGGAGGTCAATTTTTGGCATCGCAGCCATTCACCTCGCTCTGCAGCTCACACCATCACCATATAATGTGCACACATCAGGTTGCAAACGCGGTCACAGGACCACATCCATCCTTACTGAAACACTCATGACAGCACTGAGCTTTGTTGTTCTTTAAACACGTCGACTGAAGCCTGGTGTATGCTTGGGGCTATTCTGAGGATATGTCCAGACTGTCACTTCATTATAATAAAATTTAAAATGAGACCAGATGTAATGGTGACATTGAGCCATGAATGCAGCATGAAGGGTCATGAAGGATGCTAGACTCTGATTCCAGCCTCAGCTCCAGCTCTGCTCCTGAGAACTAAATGAAAATTGGGTGTATTTTTTGCCTGCATGGAATAAAATCCAATAAAACCTGTGAACCTTGTCATGCAATCCCAGTTTTAATGCGATGTTAGATCAGTCGTAGGGAGTCTTTCCCTGCACTGCTTTTGTTTGTGTTTTCACTCACTGTGAAGCATCAGCCTTTCATCTGCAGTGTGTGCCTAAACTGACTCAGCATTTCTTCTACCCCCCCTTAAGAAACCCACTCAGACTCATTGGCACCAGAGCCATCAGTGTTCAGTTACCTCTGCATATGGGCGCTTAGCACATAACCACAAATAGGAAGATGTTTTACTTATAAAACATTTTCCTGATGCATCATGTCATGGTAGTGCCTGACATTTTATATGGGATACGTGCAACTGGGACATAATTTAGGAAGAACCTGGATCTATATGTTTGTCTTAATGCCTTTTTTAATCTGTACATGCTGCCACTTGGGGACGTCATCAGGAGACATGGCGTTGGTTTTGACAGTTATGCTGATGATACACAGCTTTACATCGCCATGTCTCCTGCTGACCTAGAACCAGTTAATGTTCTTTTAAAATGCATTTCAGATATAAAATCATAGATGGCAGAGAACGTCTTACAGCTCAACCAGGACAAAACTGAAGTTTTAATTACTGGTCCTGAAGACAAGAGGGAGATCATCTTATGTGTGAGAAACCTGGGTGTCCTTTTTGACTCTGAACTGGATTTTATTCCACATATTAGAAATGTAACAAAGACAGGATTTTATCATCTCAAAAACATCGCCAGAGTCCGCCCATTTCTCTCTCTGTCCAGCACAGAGGTGTTGATGCATGCTTTTATTTCTAGTAGACTAGATTATTGTAATGTCCGGTCTTCCTAACATATCCATTTCAAGCTTACAATTAATCCAGAACTCAGCAGCACGTGTTCTGACAAGGACCAGAGGGCAGGACCACATTATGGCAGTTTTAAAATTGCTGCATTGGCTCCCTGTGTGCGTTTCAGGGTTGATTTTAAGGTTCTATTAGTTGTTTTATAAATGGCTTAACAGTCTTGGGCCTTCTTATCTATTTGACCTGCTTTTAAATTATGAGCCCTCGCGGACCCTGAGATCCTCTGGTACCAGCCTTTTAATTGTTCCTAAAGTAAGAACTAAAACTTACAGCGAGGCTTCGTTCCACTACTGCGGTCCTCGTCTGTGGACCAGCCTACCAGAGACCCTCAGGGCTGCAGAGACTGTTGATATTTTTAAAAAGAGGCTCAAGACCTACTTTTTTAGTTTAGCTTTTTACTGAATTTTATTTTATCTTAATTTGTTTTATCTTAGTTTATTTTACTTATGGTTATTGTTATTTCATTTTTATTATTGCTATTTTATTTTTTGTTTTGGTGTTATTTGATCTTTGTTTTTATTTTATTTTTATTTATTTCTTATTTATACCAGTATTTATGTATTTATTTTAACTCCAGTCTTTACCTCACGGGGATCATTCACTCTGGGGGCTATGCATGTTCTGTCTGGGGGCTGTTGCCATGGTGATCACCCTTGGGTGGCTCAGGGTCCTGCACTGCAGACCAGCAGCTGTGGGGTGGTGTGTGGTTACGGCCTCTGTGGTTTTGGTGGGCTGGCTCCTGGTGTGAACAGATCCCCTAGATATCGTTTTCTCACAGCAGTGCCAAGTCAGATATTTATTTATTTATACTTTTTTTGTAGTGTATTTTTATACCTAGACTCCATTGAAGAGACAGCATAGAGGAAGTTTATGTCTGTGTAGAACTGTGTGTGTGTGTGCGTGCGTGTGTGCGCACGGGGTGGGAGGGGCTGCTTTCTTTATATATCTTATTGGTATATTTTTGATGGGTGATGGCTTTTATGCGTTTTTATTATTGTTATTTTCTTTTTCATACAGCATTGTTTTTATTATGTAAAGCACTTTGTGTTGCCTTGGGGCATGAAAAGAGCTTTATAAATAAAGTTTGATTTGATTCGAAATCCATCCTCACCATGGTGGCATGGCTGTGACAGGCTTGATACTCTTGTGCACTTACTGTGGTCCTGCCCAGAGGTTTAAGACTTTTGGACTGAGGTAATAAATGTTTTAAAGACTATATTGGATGTCCATATTCCACTATGCCCTGCTCTGTATATTGGGAAATAGATTAGAAAATACAAACAGCTGAAATACACAATGTGTTGCTGCATTAGCCTTTCTCTGTAAAAGGGATAATACTTATGAACTGGAAATCCCATAAACCAGACTGCTATGATATACAGAACTTGCTAAAGGACTCCCTGGACTTATTTTCAATGTAGAGTGCAGCTTCATGGACTAGATCCCATGGACCTTTTATTAGACAATATATTTGCAGGATGTTTTATGGATTATGTTGTTGCCATTGTCTACTGCTTTTTTCTTTTTTTTCCCAGAGAACAAATCAAGCCGTAGACGATGGCAACAACATAACCCACATACATACATATATATTCAGGAAAGACCATTACTCACAGAATTTTCTTAAAGTCTTCCTCTCTGTCGTTTCAGAAACATCAAGGCAAAAAAGGATCCAAAAGTTACAGCTGCGATCAATGTGACAAAGTCCTTGCCACTTCATCAGGTCTGAAGAAGCATCAGAGGATTCACACTGGAGATAAACCATACAGATGTGATCAGTGTGGAACAGCTTTTATACATAAAAGTGATTTAAAGATGCATCAACGTATTCACACTGGAGATAAACCGTACAGATGTGATCAGTGTGAGGCAGCTTTTACCAGATCGGGTAATCTAAAGATACACCAACGTACTCACACTGGGGATAAACCATACAGATGTGATCAGTGTGGGGCAGCTTTTACCACATCAAGTCATCTAAATCAACACCGAAGTGTTCATACTGGTGATAAACCATACAGATGTGATCAATGTGGAACTGCTTTTACCAGATTAAGTCATCTAAATCAACACTACCATATTCACACTGGATTCAAACCATACAGATGTGATCAATGTGAGGCAGCTTTTACTCAGTCAAGCAGTCTGAAGATACACCAACGTATTCATACTGGATTTAAACCCTATAGATGTGATCAGTGTGGATCAGCTTTCACCACATCAGGTAGTCTAAAGATACACCAACGTACTCACACTGGATTTACACCATACAGATGTGATCATTGTGAGGCAGCTTTTACCTGGCTGGGTAGTCTAAAGATACACCAACGTACTCACACTGGATTTACTCCGTACAGATGTGATCAGTGTGGGGCAGCCTTTACCCGCTTGGGCAGCCTAAATCAACACCAACGTATTCACACTGGAAAATAAGCCGTAAATTTGTCATCAGTGTAGGTAATTTTCTTAATACATCTGCACAATAGAATGCATGAATTACATGCTGTATAAAATAAGTAGCTATTGTTCTCTAAGTTTTTTGTGCCAGACTCTAAAAGACACATTGCAAGATGGATCCAAAAACTAAGGTTATGTTCACACTGCAGGCCAGAATGCTCAATTCTGATTTTTGGACAAGCTCTGATCTTTTTTTTGTTGTTGTTGTTTTTTGTGGTTAATCACATTAGTATTTCCCATGGGACTCCAGTGTGAAATGGCTACTGTTTTGTAGTGACCCACATTCATAGAAAGTATTACAAAAGTTATGTACCTGCAGTGAGTCTGTATGATGATGAGCTTTTGAAGATTTTGTGCAGGGCAAACTGAAAGATTCATAAACCATTCATATTGAGATGACTGATTAAAAACAAAATAGAGGAGAATATATATATGTTTGTTGTAATCCAAACTCCAGCCAACGCAGAATTGATATTTGCATAACTGTGCCATGAAATGTCCTGTCCTCACTTGAACCAGTATCACCTGCATCACTACCACATTTGAAGTCCCATGTTAAATTGCAGTGCTCTTGTATTGATACTCCTACATTTGTATTTAAACTTTCTCACACTTTGTTCATTCTCTTATATATCATGTGGTGTTGACTACCAACAAGGAAAAAACTACAATTTTGAAGCTAGGAAGTTGTATCAGATACCACTTTTCTCAGGGCCCTCTGAAGAACTCAGCAGGTTCACCCTCACTCATCTTTTGTTTAAAAAAAAAACATTTTTAAAGGTTGAAATTAGTTTAGTTGGATGTCAATGAATGAATAAAATTAATATTAATTGATATTTCCAAATTTATCACCTGTGCAATGGAATTTCTAGACTAGTCCTTGATCTAGATGAATAATAAAGTTTCTTATCACGTTATCATCTCATCGTCACCCTTCTGCTGCTCCAAGTGGCTGTTTAGTTCCAGTGTTTAATGATTACTGATTTTTTTTTGACCCACAGTTGCCATGGCATCCAAACTGATAGGGAGACATACCCTTTCTGGAACAGCCAATATTAATCCCATTATGGATGTATTAATTACAAAACAACACTGGTTCTCAGAATCTCTGTCATACCTGATGAATGCTTTTATCTTGAGATCATTATTATCAGCAGGTCATTATTTTTCACTTTCTTTTTCATGAATGTTATTATTTAGTTGGTGTGATTGCTTTTATCATCAAATAAGTTTCTTGTATGTAGAAATAAATGGTAAATGTTTGATCTTCATTTCCTTTGATTAAGTGGAAGTATCTTCATCATGAAATCATGATGGTTTATGTTTCCTTATGTTTGTTTTTTTGCAAGTTTCTGGTGTTTGATTTTATTTTCTTATTCAGAATTTGAGGGAAATTTGGTCAGTCAGGATGGGGGTCAAATGTTATTAACTTTTGATTGGCCAACACTCTGAGTGGTCCAAAGAGAAAATTCAAATGTAACACATATTGTTTAGGAGACTCTTGTCAACAACAGGGCCTAACCTTCCTGGTGTAGCTATGCTGTCATGTATTCAGTTGGTGTCAGATTTAGCCAGAATTAACTGTGTAGTCAAATTTTATGTTTAATCAATTCAAAATTAAAATTTGACATTGACTCTTGTATTTATTTATTTTTTCAACTGACATTTTTCTCCAATTTTTATGTTACATATATTTTATGCTATGAATATTCTGCATTTATTGAACATTTGAATTTATTGCATGCTTTTGATAAAAGTTCCCACCTCAAACTTAGTTTATGTGTTAATTAATTACATTAAGGTTACTTCTGGTGAATAGAACAGAGCTTGAGTACTGTGAGCCCAAGGTGGATTTTTCTTTTGTTCATGGAGGGATGGGTGTTACATGCAAGTGATTGAACCAGGGACCTGCAGATCTTTAGTCTCATACTCTCCCAGCTGAGCTATTTCAATACATGATGCAACAAGGAGCTCTTAGAAATTCAGCTTCAGTGTCATCTGACATGAGCGGCATTGAAGAGTGATATCACATACAGCAGGAATGATCTCCTGTAATAATTCCAATTACAACAGAGCTACAAGAGTCCCTTTGAAAAAGTCAAACATCAAGCATTGAGGTGAGGTGACCCAGAGGTTAAGGTGATGGATGCTAATCCATTGTGCTCTGCATACATGGCTTCAAATTCCATCCTTGTTGCTAAGATTCTGATGTGAGAGTTATTTAAAAAATTTCTGCCTCTTGAAAATGCATGTGATGCTACACTCCTTAATTACATGATGAAATAGCAGCTGTATTTTACATATTTAAATGTAAAGAGTGTCTATTCCCAGTGCTAACTCAGTTGAAGAAAAATTCTCCAAGTACAGTTGATGGAGGCTGCACTTAAGCACGTCTTGACTCCTTTAAGTGTGTAGATTTGTGTCTATTTGCAGCTGTGTTACCTAACATAGTTAGGTCAGCTTTATAATACAGACAGCCATCACTTCCTGTAGACATTCATTTGTAGAATATATATATATTTCCAAGGGGACTACAGGTTTAAGTTAGTAAAAGTCACCCATGCACCCTCCTATAGCAGCAGGCCTTTGGGTCTTGCATTGTTTGACACCTTTGCCTATCGGGAGGTTCCCTCTTCATTTAGCTGGACTTTTCATTCATCTTTTATTTTCATGGCTAGAGTGTCATGAATATTTTAATAGCGTACATGTGGAATGCCGGTGGTGCTTTTAGGTGGGACAACACACAGACTTATGGAATGCTGTTTTTCCAGGATCTTTCCTGGGGGGTGTATATAGATTTTGTTGTTGTTGGCTGACCTTGCTGCTTAGTTCGTGATTATTTCATCAGGTTGTTTTGCACAACCCAAATTCCAATGAAGTTGGGACATTGTGTAAACTGTAAATTAAAACATAATACAATGATTTTGCAAATTCTTTTCAATCTATAATGCAATTGAATACACTACAAAGACATATTTAATGTTCAAACTGATATACTTTATTGGTTTTGGGATTTTTTTGTTGCAGATATTCACTTCATTTTGAATTTGATGCCGCCACATGTTCCAGAAAAACTGGGACAAGGGCAACAAAAGACTGGGAAAGTTGAGGAATACTCAAAAAACACTTGTGTGGAACGTTCCACAGGTGAATATGTTAATTGAAAACAGGTGAATGTCATGAGTGGGTATATAAGGAGCATACCGAAAAGACTGTTGATTACATGTAAGGAAGGGGTGAGGTTCACCACTTGCGAACAACTGTGAGAAAATAGTCCAACAGTTTAAGAACAATGTTTCTCAAACATACGATTGCAAGGAGTCATATATCAGAATATTCAGAGAATCTGGAGAAATATCTGCATGTAAGCTGCAAGGCCGAAAACCAACATTGAATGCCCTTGACCTTCGCTTCTTTAGGCGGCACTGCATTAAAAACCAACATCATTCTGTAAAGGATATTAGCACATGGGCTCAGCACTTCAGACTTCAATACTTCAGAAAACCATTGTCAGTTAACACAGTTCATTGCTACAAGTGCAAGTTAAAACTCTACCATGCAAAGTGAAAGCCAGATCTCAACAACACCCAGAAATGCCGCTGGCCTCTCTGTGCCCAAGCTCATCTGAGATGGACTGACGCGAAGAGGAAAAGTGCTGTAGTCTGACAAGTCTACATTTGAAACTGCTCTTGAAAATCATGGACATCATGTTCTCTGGGCCAAAGAGGAAAAGGACCATCTAGACTGTTATCAGCGCAAAGTTCAAAAGCCAGCATCTATGATGGTATGGGGGTGTGTCAGTGCCCATGGCATGGGTAACTTGCACATCTGTGAAGGCTCCATTAATGCTGAAAGGCACATAGAGGTTTTGGAACAACATATGCTACCATCCAAGAAACATCTTTTTCAGGGACGTCCCTGTTTATTTCAGCAAGACAATGCCAAGACACATTCTACACATGCTACAACAGCATGGCTTCGTCATAAAAGACTGTGGGTACTAGACCTGCCTGCCTGCAGTCCAGACCTGTCTCCCGTTGAAAATGTGTGGCGTGTTATGAAGCGCAAAATATGACAATGGAGACCCAGACTGTTGAACGACAAAAGTTGTACATAAAGCAAGAATTGGAAAGGATTCCACCTACAAAGCTTCAACAATTAGTGTCCTCAGTTCCCAAATACTTATTGAGTGTTAAAAGGAAAGGTGATGTAGCACAGTACACTAAGACACTAACCCTAGATTTATCAGTTTGAACATTACATATCTTGTTATTGTAGTGCATTCAACTGAATACAGGTTGAAAAGGATTTCTAAATCATTATATTCTGTTTTTATTTATGTTTTACACAACGTCCCAACTTCATTGGAATTGGAGTTGTAATTGCTGCAGCACTATGAGCAAGGCAGGTGATGAGTCTCCCCTGTGTTATGCTGGGTACCAGTCCAATAACTTGCTAATAAAGTCAGAAAACAAAGTGAACATTTACAGACACATGAAACTGACAACATTCAATGGAAGGCAGTCAAGACATGACCTGTGTCCTCGTTCCAGTATTATGGTCCTCGTCTGTGGAACAGCCTGCCAGAGAACCTCAGGGCTGCAGAAACTGCTGACATTTTGAAATAAGAGGCTCAAGACCTATCTTTTTAGTTTAGCTTACAGGTGAATTGTATTTATTTATTTATTTTGTTAGTTTGGTTTAGTTTTTTAATCTAGTTATTTATTATTATTTTAAATATTTATCTTTAAATTATTTCATTTAATGTTTTTACTTTTTAATTTGCTCACTCCAGTGTTTTTCCTCCACACCAGGGGGCTATGCCTACTTTGCTTGTGGGGTTGTTGCTGTGGGGGTTTGGTGGCTTCTGCTGTGGACAGATCCCCAAGATATTATTCCTCATCTCAGCATCAAGCCAGATGTTTATGTTTATATCTTCAATGTGTATGTTGGGGGTTGTATGTGTGCTGTGGGGGTATGAATATAACGATATGTGTGAAAATGATCTGTTTTGTGAGTTTTTATGTTATTGTTGAGCACTTTGCGCTACTGTGGTATGAAAAGTGCTATATAAATAAAGATTTGATTGATTGATTGACTGACTGTGTGACTATTGTTACAGAAAGCCCATATGGAGATAGCAAATGTGTAAGAAACCATATTTATGAGTATTTTCTGGAAGGAGAGAAAGAAAAAAATAAAATAAAATAAACCAAATGAATAAATAACTAAAATGAAATTACCTAGCTGCCATGGTGGGACTGTCAATTCATGAGCACATTATACTTCCACATACATACGTGCATACACACACATCCAAAAATACATGCATGCATATACA
>JBAMYA010073351.1:0-24825 GCA_037176975.1 Arrhamphus sclerolepis
AGTCAACAAAACAAATACATTCAAGCGGGATGTTTCTTTTTTTTTTTTTTTTTTTTTTTTGGAATCTCCATCCATTGGACATTACTTTAGATGTTTTAGAAAGAAGGGGCTTTGTCCAGACAACTGCCAAACAAACTTTACTTGCTCACATTTACCATGCTACGTGAGATATGTAGTCTCTGGGAGTGTTGTTTTTTTTTATTTCTCTGAGCTTTGCACCATCAACCATGGTGGGAACTTGCCAGAACATCCACTCCTGGTAAGATTAGCAACTGTCTTGATTGTTTTTTTTGTAAATAATCTTAATCACTGTAGCACATTGAACTCCAAATTGTCTTTAAATGGTTTCAAAATCCTTGCCAGATTGATGTGCTTATGATTGATGTGTGCAGATTGTGTGTGTACAGTTGCTCCTCTAAGACCACAGATGATGTTTTTCTTGATTGGCATTATGTCAAAACACAAATCTGAATGTTCCAGACAAACTGCCAAAAAGTTTGCTGTTATAGAGGTCTGCACAGCTGCCAATGATCAAATTGTGAAGGCTTGATGATCAGCAGTAGGTACTTGACTAATGTTTATCCCTTTAAATCAGAGATTTAATATCTTTTAAAGCAGTTAGAGGGTACTTATCCTCCCACCCCCTCCCCCCTCTGTTGTTGTCATCTGAGGTTTTATTTGCCTAATAGTGACAACCACTGCAATCACATTTTCATCGGTAATACGCACACAAAAACAAAACAAAAGCATCAGATTAAAAGAATTTACACTCACTGTTTTACAAGACTGTATGAGAGGGGTTTTAAATATTTCCTTTGGAGTTTTTTGGGGTTTTTTTTGTCTGAGCTGGATTTTTTTCTCTCATTAGTCACATTCCCTGACAAGTACATTAGGTTACTGTGGTCTACGGGTGTTTCTAGGTAATTCTTTTTTTGTTTGCCATCTTTTGGCCTTTCACATTTCTAAGTATTGGAAAATTAAAATGTTTCCACGCATTCAACTCATGAGCTGCTGCAGCAACTTCCTGTTTCACCGTAAGAATGATGAAACCTCTGTACCGTATCTGCAGTCCGCCCGTAACTGCACCTCCATTACAGGTCACCGTGGTTTTGAGACTATTTTTTCGTTATCATGAAATTGACAATACTGCAACTTGATTATATGACAAAGTATTAGGACCATCTAAATCTTAAATTAGAAGAATAGAATCATAGGTTTATGAGAAAAATGCAAAAATTTAAAAGACTGAAGGGTGTATTCATGAAAATAAAGTTAAATTACAAGAATAAAATATTAAATTTATGACAAAATAAGGAAGATAAAATAAGTTTACGAAATAAAATGCAAATTGTGTTAGAAATTTGAGACTAAAGTTCAATTTTACAAAAAAAAGGACTTTGAATAATCATTTTCTTGCACATCTGACTTTTTCTCTCATGAAGTGAAACTTTATTTTCATAATTTTCTCTTCTTTCTTGTAAAACTGAAAGGTATACATATTATGATGTATTGTTTTCTTTTTTCCATTAGTCTTTCTTTTTATTTTTCTGAGTCGAGGTGACCCCAAAACTTGTTAAAATATCTTTTAGAAGAAAAAGAAAAAAAATCTCACAAGATATTATTAACATTGTGACCAAATATAAGGAAATGCAAGCTGTTTTTTCTTTTTTTTTGTGAGGAAATGGAAGAAAAGAGTTTGAAAGCATGAAACCACACAGGTGGATTCACCTACCTGTCCGTGTTTTCACTGTGAAGATAAAGGACATTATGAGCTGTGTAATTAACTAAAGAGGTTATTTTTAAGATCTTATGATAAGCTTTAAGTGTGATGCTTTTTTTTTTTTTTTCCCCCCCGACATATCTGATATCTCACAAGCAACAAAAACCTTCTTCCCTTCAGCTTTTTTAAGATTTATTTTTTAAATTTGTTTTGCCAAAACTGCATGTGCAATCCAGACCTTATGGTCCCAGATCGAGTCAATCATTGTGTTGCTTGTCTTTGTTCATCGTATTTTTTAAATGCCTCCTGTGATTGAGGCTCATCAGAAAGAATCTCAAGTTTCAGGCTTGAATTTCATCATTTCAGAAACCTTCAAAGCTTTGAAGAGCTGAGCTTGTGTTTTAAATGTACGTGTGTTTCCTCCTCCTGCAGCTGTTTCATCTGGTTTACCAAAACAATGCTGCAAAAAGCCATAGGACAAAAAAATTCAATTAAAATAATGTTGTCCTCTGATTCCTGTTCAACCAATCTATTCTATGATGTGAGCAAAATATGTCTGTTTCTGTGCAAATACTCATTCTGTATCATGCGTGTGTTGTTAAAAAAAAAAAAAAAAAGGTTGAATTAAAAGAACATGCAAATATTTGTCAGATGAGTTATTGTTTCACTTGTTGGTCAGAAGGAGGAGAAAGTGGAAGGAACATCTTCTGTTGCATGCTAGGATGGAAGTGCCATCTTGTCTATTGTGTTCAAAATTATTCTTAACTTTATTGGAATTTGTGTTGTTTGGCATAAAGTATGCTGAAATTTTAAAAAGGAAAAAGAGGAAAAGATGGACGGTGATAAACATAAGTTTATGCTTCAAACTGAATTACTGAATCTGGTCTCTAACTGGACCAACCAAAATGGTGGATTTTCTTTTTCTGAAGCCGTTTCTTTCGTGGATTTACTTTCATTCAGCAGTGTCCAATTGTACATGGCGAATCACTCTCGTCACACAGACCCTTTTCATTTGCTACTAACAGCGAGGTCTGTTCGTTGCTTATGCAAAGCATTTTGGGACAGAAAAACATCTGAGCAGAGCGTGTCCTCTGCGTCAGTGGTTCTCAACTGATTCGGGAACCCACCATCACCCCTTGATGACAAGCCATGACCCAAAAGTGTTCAACTTCTCAAATTTATTTCATGAGAAGATGGTTTAGTTTGAAACTGATGTTTAAATCTTAAACAATGTATCAGTGAGACTAAATTGAGTACCATCACATTAGCTGAACAGCCCACACAGCTGGTAGTAGCGTTAGCTTCATCCAGACCAGTTTCCTCCAATCCAGAGCTCTCATTTATAAAACTATGTTTAGGATCATTACTAAAAATTCACTTATGCCCTAAACTTGAAAATGGCGTGCACAGGGGAAAAAAAAAACAAAAAACCTTATTTATAAAAACGGGGCATATGTGCACCTGTAAGTTGTTTTTCTGTATAAATCACAGACCACCTGGAAGTTTATGCAGATGGATTTGATACAATCGGTCAACATTTTTTTTTTTTATTAGAGACTTGAGCATGTTTTAGTCTGACTTTGTCTTAGCCTTTTCATGTGAACAAGCTGACTTCCTCATACATCAGAGCTTTTTATGGCGTACCACAAGGTTCTGAACTTGCACAAATAGTTTTTCATTTTATGCTTCTATTGCGTGTTTCTTTTTTAGGCAGTAGGCAAACATTTTCATTGCTATACAGATGATATTCCTCTAACTCTGTCAATAGATAGTATTCACTGATGTCACACATTATGGGTACTTTGATCCAACGTCACCAAACATCACAGTTACCCTGTGGTTATTCATTCATTCTAGTGCAGTTGTGTGTTCAACTGTTTCTAACATTAGTTGACAGAAATGGATAAAAATCATCAGTGAAGGACGCAAAAAGTGCATGGGAAGAGAAAATTTTAAAAAGCAGAAGTACATGGAAACACTTGATGCCCAATCTAAATCTGTTTATACAAGAAAATGATAGCAATCGGTGGAATCAACCACTACAGACAGCTAAAAAGGATTAGACATTTGGTTCAAAGGACTTATACACTTTATCATACCCAAAAATCTACAATTACATATCATGACAAAAGTGGAGAGACTGAAGATCTGCAACTCAGTTTGTGTGTCGTGGTAAAGGATGTGGCTACATTTGGTCATCAGGACAGGCCATGGCTGCAGGAAAGGTTTGTTCAAGTTCATTTCACTGTTTGAGCATGCCAATTGTTTCAAAATTTTCCTTGATACATTTAACATAGACCTACAGTTCATATTTCATGGAGTCTAGAGTCACAATTATTTGTAGTATCAGGAGGAATTAGTGATGTCCATCAATGGCTGTCATGGTAAACTTAGTAATCTCCATCTCGTTTTACTTTCACGTGATTTAATTCAAAAACAAGTCTGATCAGTTTAATGTTTACTGAATGAAATAAATACTGTATCAAGCAGTTTACGTTTGGTTGTGATGTCCATCTTTCCCAAATGGATTTGAGAAACGTGAAATCTTTGGATCTATGTGCTGAACTGGGTCCAGTATTGGAGAGACCGACCCACCTGAACCACCCCATCCCTGTTCAAATGAACCACTCTGGGTATACTGTATGTGTTTAACTTGATCAACCCTTTAATTCTCTACCTGAAGTCACTTTTAGGAACAACATAATTCTGTGAAATCCTCCATAGGTCTGGGATATCGCAGCCAGCGCTAAGCGCGATAATGCTGTCTCCTGGATGGCGTTAATATGACCAGTCCATACATCGGATTTCCTACACTGTGGGAGAACAGGTTAACATTAAAAGGCAGTTTGCGGCAATGTCCACTTAGATCCTACACAATGTTTTAAAAATGAGGCCCCAGAACACTACTTAGAATAATCTGTGGACCAAAAAATGTCTGCTGTTACTCACATGATCCATATTTCCATTGATGTTTCAATGAATTCTTCGGGCTCAGATCCTCCATGGATTAAATTTTTAGGAAATCTGCAGAAAACTGTAGAAATGGATCTGATCTGTTCTTGCAGTCATGAACAACACATGTGTGTGACATTTTAGTAACATTAATGCTGATTTCAGTCTCAAAAAGCTTTGTTTTGTGCAGAATAATGCATGAATACAGTGTTCATGGATGAATTGCTTGACCTACAAAACAGCAGAAGGCTTGTTGTGATGTCATGTGAATGTTACCTATGAAGTCAGAAGAAATCAATCAGACTAAAAGCAGGTTTTACAGACATAAAGGACTGGGTGGCTTTCAGTCTCATGTTGCTAAACCTAACCTAACCTAAGACTGATGTTGCTGTCTTTAGCTCTTACCACCCCAGAAATGGACTTTTCAGCTTAAAATTCAGTCCATCTTGAACTCAGTGCAGAATCAGGATAGTTTAAAGTACACATTTTTCATTCTCTGTTAGTCTTGTAATGACTTAATTAGAGGGATTTGTATTCAGGCACCTTCCTGTGTAAGTCCTTCTATATTAAACCTATTTTCCTGTCTACTTCACCAAAGAAGAAAGCACACAAAGGGCAGTTCTCTCAACAACTGCACTGCCTTAGAAGACCCTCCTCCACTGCTTTTGTGTTTGTTGCTGTCTCTTGCCCCTCATCCAGCTGAAGCAGATGGTCACCATCCCTTACTCTGGTTCTACTTCCTGTTAAAGGAGTTATTCCTTTTAACTACACCCCCCCCCTCCCCCATGCATGACCTGTAACAGAGGACTAGACTGAATAAAATATTTAATCAATCTGTTGGTTTCATTGGCTGAACTGCTTTTATTACTTAGCATTGCATAAATTCAATTATAATTGAATGGAGTGACTGAATATATTGTACTTTTATGACAAACTGAATAGAATTTTTATATAGTTGGAATATTTTGGTTGAACTGAATGGTATTAGTTTGGACATGTGTAAACCTTGGTTACTGTTTCTGTAAAATGCCCTGACATGACTTTGTTTTGAATGAATTGGCACTTTCTGAATTAAACTGAACTGGCATATGACAAATATTATATTGGTCATGTGTCAGTATTTGTTGATTATAGACAAAAATTTAACAGAGAAAGCCGGCTTCAATAGCAGCAATATTTAAGGATTTTAACAGACAATTGCACTTCTCAACCAGAGACGGTGCTAAAGAGCACAGTTTTATGTAGCGCTTTAACATCAGCAAGGATATAGTAGTTTATTGCATTTCTGCCACCTCTGTTTGCCACTATTCTCCATCATTATCCTCAAACTTCTTACTTAGCCAGTTATAAAACAAAACTTGTTTTACAGCAGAGGAGATGTTACCTGCAGCTCCGTGTTTCAGTCTCACCTGATGAGGAAACCTCACCCAAGTGTAAAAGCCAGTAAGTCATTTATCACACCACTTCTCTGTAATGTCCATAAAGTGAGACTGGACAAACTGAACATGAACATGATCTACCAGGGGTTTAGATATTGGGGAGTCCAGAATGAGAGGAGTCTGGTGCATTTGACTGCTGCTTCTCACTTTAAACTGTCTTTGAGTTAAATAAATAGAAAGCACAAGAAATAAGTTATAATTTCTCTACAGTGCATTTTGGGTTTTTTTTTCCTCCTGTGGAAAGGTTTTATGATTGTTCAATGTTAGCAGATCCAGCAATTCAACAGTGACGTAAAAACTATCATAGATTAAATTGTGTGATAAACTGTGACATTAATTCCAGTATCTCAGCAATATCAGTGGGTTTCAAAACAGGCTGATGCTTATTTGGACCAGTTGAATGAAGACTCTGAAAAACTCTTCGAATCAATCATTTACTTATAGGTAGAACTAGGTGTGTAACAATCTGCTAAAAGACACCAGAATACAGGAAATGGATCTACTTTATTAAAATTTTCCTGGGGGAGGACCCCAGACACCCTGCCTCTGTAGCCCATCACGTTTGAAATGTGACCAGTGACACCAATGAGTTGCTGTATTATCAGTTCTACTACTTCCTGGATAGTTGTATTCTGCCATTCTGCAGAATTGATTACAACTATAAAGCAACTTGAAACTATCATAGCCTTGGTCCACCCTCATATATCTTAATTTTGTTATGAGAATTCCCTTGTGGGTCAAGGCAAGTAGCAAATGAGCAGGAAAGACAGAGGGCTAGAGAGCCCCCTCAAACACGTCCCTCCATGCCCCAACAGTGTCACCTTTTTGACACTGAAATCTCTAACATTGAAAATGCTGTTAAAAAAAAAAAAAAAAGGATCAGCGTTACTTTTTTAAAGTTAGTTATTTTCACTTCAATGTTTGTATTTTCAGATTCAGTAAAACTGTTTTCAATTTCAATTATTTTTTTCAGTGTAAAAAAACTTTTCAATTGAATTTTTATTTTTTCAATGCCAAATATAATTTCAGTACCAAAAATAACTTGTCATCATTTTAACCTCATACAAAACCTGTAAAAGCAATGACTGTATATAATAATGTAAAAGGTGGAAATGTTCCGCAAAGAAAAGCCTGTATGTAAGAGCGAGCGCCTGAATAGATCTATGAACCGGCCCCGCCCCTTCCGCGTGGCTCCTCCCCCTTGGAGACGCTCTGTTGATGTCCATCTATTCTGTCCTCCGTCTTCTAAAACACTTTTAAATAACTTTTTGGTGGGGAGAAGAAGCGAAAAGTTTGCGATATGGCTTACACAACGGCAGGTGGGACCAAAAGGAAGGTCTGCTACTACTATGACGGTACGTGACGCCTTAAATTTGTGAATGAAGAGCCACAGCTGACGCATCTGGAAGGCTAACGTTAGCCGCGCTGCTAACAGTTGTAAAGCTAACTAGTGCTAATGTTTAATTAACGGGTTAATTGGCCTCCGAGATGATAGATATCGACACACCCGAATAACCTGTGATATATGTAAATTAGGTTAAACTCGTAAAGAGAAAGCGAGCCAGTGTAAGTAGACGGTAAGAATGATGTTTGTGGATGTTTTTCGTACTAAATTCTTCACTGATTATCATTGATCTCTTAAGGAGCTAAATCGATACGTGCGACTTTTTCAGTGGTTCGTGTTTGAAATAGAATCATAAAATGGTTTGGAAGTTCTCAGTCCTATGGTTAAAGTTACGTCTCAGAAGCTGCAAAGGAAAATGCATAACTACTTCATTCATGTTGCCCTGACACTGAAAAGCAGTGACGTCAACTTCATTTTGGATTGCGTTTTCTTTTTTTCTTCTTCTTCTTCAAGCGATTCCAAATCACGTGATCCACAGACTCCCAAATCTCAATTTTGTCAAATCTTAGTTTTGTGTAAAAGTTATGTATGTATATGTATATATACATATACACATACTGTGTGTGAGAGAGATATAAATAGCAAATATACAAAATTTGCTATTTTATAAAAAAAAACAAATGTTGCAAAACCTGATTATTTTCCAACAAAAAAATTGTATTGAGTCAAAAAGGTCATAATCTTGTGATTTTAGTGATTGTATGATAAAAAAAAAAGACGTGGTTGCTTTTTTACAATGGAAAGATTAGTTATTTATATTATATTTATTTATTTATTTAAAAAATTTCTGATTTTATTACAAAATACAAAATGATATTTTCCAACTGACTGTACGATTAAAAAGTCTTGATTGTTAAAAAAGAAAACAAACAAACAAAGGTTTTGATCTTACAAAAGATTTTACAACATGCAATTTTCCAATAAAATGTGCCTTTTCAACATTTCTTTCTTTTTTTGTGATTTTTGGAAAAAAGAGAAATTTGTAATTTTGGTACAACAATCTAAATGTTATGATAAATGTAATGATTTTTGCGAAATTTTAGATTTTATGATAAAAATGAACTTTCTTATGATAAAAATATGATCTTTTGAAATTCACAATTTTACTTTGCTTAATTAAAAGCAAAATTTACTTCCTTTGAATTTGAGATTGTAAAAGAAGAATTTGTGATTTTAGTAGACAAGCCTCAATTTTATGATAAAAGTCACAAATCTTTCATTTCACTTTTTTTAAATTTCACGATATGATTTTCTTTTACGAAAGAATAACCAACCCTTTAATGGTAACCGTGGTGATAATGTGGCTCAGAATTAAATAGAATTTGACACCTTTGGCTTATATCATCCTCATCTTTTAAAATCAACCCATATCTGTTTTTTTGCGCTTGGCTGCTGACCTGAAAAAAGTTGGAGTGAAAGTGAGAAAAAAAACCCCATTGGATAAATGAACAATAAGAGTAGTATCCAATATTAGTAATACTGGCCCATATTTATTGTTACGATCCTTGACCTTGTATTTTGACTTCATGCTTTTAGTTGTTACGATGGTACTGAAGAAACAACTACTCCCACCGTGTTATCTCACTTTCATATATACAGTTGATGCCTCTCACATGAAATGTTCTAAAAACCATAGCTTTACATATTTTGTATGAAAATACACATTCCTCAAGATGTTTCACCCTTGTAGAAGTTTCAGAAAATTCTGGACATGGAGACGCACCCTAACACCCAAAGCCCCTGTAAACCCCTGACTGTTAGGGGTCATTAAACCACAAACTAGTCACGATATTACTGTTTTGTTTTTTTGTGACATTAACTTATTCCAGTTTTCTCTCCAGGTGATGTAGGAAATTATTACTACGGACAAGGACATCCCATGAAACCACATCGCATCCGGATGACTCACAATCTGCTTCTGAACTACGGACTTTACAGAAAAATGGAGATCTACGTATGTTTCCAACAAGCTGAGCCATTTATATGCTTTTGTAAGAAAGACTCTGAATTATCGTGATGTTGGAAAAGACAAACTATTCAGGCTGATTTACACTTCTGCGTCAAAGCTGCACACGTAGGCTCCGCTGTCGTTGGCATTTACACTTCTGCACTACTGTCTGGGATGTTCTGTAATTCCACCACCAACCACTAGCTAGCAGTGTGGGTTCTTTTTCCGTTCTTTTCAGTGTTGTAGCTCATAGTGTCACATGTAGCTCAGACATAGCAACGGGTAAGTCAAGTATAATTAATGTGAGTTGGAGCTAATAAATGTTTAGCATCCATAGTTTTTACAGACATTGCAGAAAACTATCGTTCTACCCAACTTAATCGAAGAAGGAACAAACGTGGAAAATTTGAAAACAAAGAGGAGCAAATATATTATATTATATTATACCTGCAGCACAATTTGTTTTTAGTACACAATTATTTCGACAATGATAGAATAATATGTTTTTGATTCTTTTTTTTATGCAACACTTTTCAGAAAAAGAGCAACATTTTTGTCATAAAATTGGAAATTTTGGAAGATCACAACATTCATTTCAAAACTAAGGTTTTAGGAGAAAGAAAAATGTGGGAATTTTGTATGATTGCACATTTCTGTCCTATAATAATGACATTTTGTCACTGAAATAATGAATTTCTTAAAATCCTGACTTTTTAACCCAGTGTTATCAACGTTTCCCACAATGCAACTTTATGGCATTTGAATTTTAATTTCATGACCAAAAATCACAAAATTTTAGTTACAAAAGGGTGAATTTTGCAATTGTGCAACTTTCTCTTAAAAAGCCAAAGCCACTGCCCAGTCCACACTGCACCCGACTCCTATGGCCCACGTCACTCATTCAGGCTTTGCCCAGCCTTACCCCAGTGGTAAAAGCCCAGGAACCAGGCGCTCTCAAACGAGCCCCTCCCCCAGACCTGGCTCCAGGGTTGGACCCTGGTAACTCTGACCCAGGCGAGGGACACTGAGCTCCATAATTTCCTTTTTCCATAAGAATCTGTTTGAATTGCTCTTAGTCCGGCCCATCCCCCAGGACCAGTTTGCCTTTGGAGACCCTACCAGGGGCATTAGTTCCCGGGATCATTCGGACACGCAAACCCCTACACTACCATAAGGTGGCAATTGAAGTAGGAGACCGCTTAGCCTATAAAAGGGAATTCAAATCTATGTTAGGGAGAAAAAAGCAAACATATTTCAGCAAAAGCTTGACCAGTAGACAGTACATACTATAAACTGTATTGTATATGAAGTAGGCGGTTTCAGTTTGTTGAAAGGGACATTTCCCTGAACACCACTTCCAGTTTTATTTCACCTGTAATGACACCTGAATTCATTTGGCTTTGAGTGAGTTTTTAGCAGCTGGGTGAACTGCGACTGATGGTAATCCCTGTGTAATATGCATGTTTGCCCACCGTTTTAACTTGGAAATCCTGGTAATTCCTAGTCTTTCCAAACCTTTTCATTCAACTTCATGTGGTCTGACATTTTTGTCTCAGTCTCCATCCAGCTTGTTTGCTTTGTGTTTTAGAGACCACACAAAGCCACGGCAGAGGAGATGACGAAATACCACAGCGACGACTACATCAAGTTCCTCCGGTCCATTCGGCCAGACAACATGTCAGAGTTCAGCAAGCAGATGCAGCGCTGTGAGTGCTGATGCTGCTTCTTCAGGAGTTAGAACATAAACATACAGATTTTAAAAAATAAGAAAAAAATATACTGTATGCTTGTATATTTATTGATAAAACTAGCTGCAGAAAATAATAATTTAAAAAGCAGCTAAAAAATAAACTGTTTAGTCCATTCTACAGGAGGAGTGATGATAAATTAAGGAGTTAAAGTTTCTGCTGTATTTACCTGCACACATAAGTTACTATAATTATTATTTTTTGTTTGTTCACTGATAGTCAATGTTGGGGAGGACTGTCCCGTCTTTGATGGTCTGTTTGAGTTCTGCCAACTATCTGCTGGTGGTTCTGCTGGTAAGTATACGCCTTCTAGTTTTAGGGGTTTACTTAAATTCGGAGCCTGATGTACTGCAGATCAACCCAAAATCTGTAACCGAGACTTCAATCATCTTTCTCAGTTACATTTTTCTTTTCTTCTGTCAGTTCTAAAATCATCTCTGTTGTCAATCCATCTCTCCTCAGTTGTGCTTTTTCTTTTTGTGATTGCAATTCTGAAATGAGTGTCGAATCAGAGTCACATCAATCAACAGCAGAGGAGGCGGGACATAGCTGAGATCTAGCTAGGTCGAGTGCATCATCTCTTTCAGCTGTTATTATCTTATTGTGTTCATATTCTGAAATGTCTCCATTGAGGGTCGGGACTAACACTTTATTAGTCAGGTTCCCTCAAAGGTGGATCATTTCTTCTTCTCTGACTGCAGCTGGGAGGGGCTGGCTGCTCAGAATTGGTCAAATTATGAGTGCTTCTGGATGGTGGAAGGATTCACAGCAGCCCCCTCTGCTGGTTGGGAGGAGTAACAATACGTGCTTTCACGTCACTGCCTAAAAGTCCCCAATAACATCAGGAAAAGTCACTAGATTTGACACTACTCGCTTTTCTTAAGTCTCTAAAGGGGTCTGAATACTTGATAAATATAGCTATAAAGTCACTAAGTTGTCAACACTCCATTTATCAACAGAAGTTTGGCACTCTGACATCAGTGTATAAAGTGCTGAGTCATTCAGCAGCCAATGATCTACTAGATCTCAGCTATGCCCCGCCTCTTCTTTTTACAACACTGGCTTAAAAGCTTCCTAATTTCTCCACTTTCCAGTGTGCACCAGAGTGGGATTTAAAATAACTTTTCAATTTTTTAAAATCAACCATAAGCAGTTATCTGTTTCAGGAAATGACAAAAAAAAGTCAAGTGGTAGTCATAGGATCCAGTTTCAAACTAGCAGGAAGAATAAATTCAGGTTTCCAGTTTATTTCATTGAAAAAGGTTTGTTCTTCTTTAAATAGCAGGTTTATTAAATTGTATGGTTCATCTTTGCCACTCCAGATAAAATTGTTTGTCTTTGTAATGAGTTTATATCTATATTTGATCTCTGTTAACTTCAATAATCCCTCGTAGCACAGAAAATGTAAAGTGAAAGGTCATAAATCCTGATGGGGTTTTATGGTCGTCTTCGTGGACAGGAAAGGTCCTAAAGCAGGACCTCCTGCTTCATTTCCACAAAATCTTTACTCTGTGAATTACACAACTTCCTTCATCTTTTCCAGTAAAGAACTGGTTTGGGAGCCACATTTTCCCTCTTTAATTAAAAAAGCGTAAATATTTGACCGGCAAGCTGCCTGATCTTTAAGAGAGAAAACCAACTGGAGACCATCTGTTTTTCTAATCTCCAACTTTTCCCAGAACAAGTCTTGTAAAGTCTCACTTACCGTGCTTCGTCTGGTAGGTCAGGTCCTTCTGTCATGTACGTGCAGGTCTCATCTGAACTCTTCTTTGTTTTTCACAGCTGGTTCTGTGAAGCTGAACCGGCAGCAGACGGACATCGCGGTAAACTGGGCCGGAGGACTCCACCACGCAAAGAAGTCCGAAGCGTCTGGCTTCTGCTACGTCAACGACATCGTGCTGGCCATCCTGGAGCTGCTCAAGTGGGAGGACTTTCCGTTTTCTTTCCAAGCCACATAAGATGCGCTTTCATGGAGAGCTGAACAAACTTTGTGTCCGTTCTCTTCAGGTACCACCAGAGGGTGCTCTACATCGACATCGACATCCACCACGGAGACGGCGTGGAGGAGGCCTTCTACACCACCGACAGAGTCATGACTGTTTCTTTCCACAAGTATGGAGAGTACTTTCCTGGAACTGGAGACCTCAGGGTGAGTCGCAGGCAGAGCTAAGCTGTTATCTCATGATATAAACAGGCACATGTGTAGAAAATCATTTACCTGCTGTCTTCATAAAGAGAACCAGTGGTTTGTTGATTTGCAGCAGCATCAGCATTCACGAACTGATGAAGTCTGATCATCTGTGTTCTCCTTCAGGACATTGGAGCTGGAAAAGGCAAATATTACGCTGTGAACTTCCCTCTACGGGACGGCATTGATGACGAGTCCTACGAGCAAATCTTCAAGCCTGTGAGTCAATGTTTTTTTTTTTTTTAAATGTATGTGTATGTATATATTCCATTGCAAAAGTTTGTCTTTTCAAAATTTTCTGAATATCTGTCATATTTGATGAGAAGCTCATTTTAATTTTTATCCACCTCATTTTTATTTTGGGTACCTCGAGAGCAGTTTTTTCTTTTTTCTTTTTTTTTTTTTTTTTTTTACACTTTCTTCCAAGCTTTATTTCTGCAACTTGTGTCTCTGTGTCCACAAACTTTTTCCTGCAATGTGAGGTCTGATCATAAACGGCTACGAGCCGCGACCGACCCAGCCCCCACACACGATTTCATATCTCTCTTATAGCTTTAACCTGATTGGCTGATGCAGACTCAACACTGTGCACGAGACCAACAATTCATTTTAGCAATTAAATGAATTGTGACGTCACCTCATCCAGACTCTCTGGAGACAGATGCAGCCAAAAGTACATGTGAATCCAGCCGCAGCCTTAACGTCTTATGTTTCGTTAAAAATTTAACATGGTTTGTTAGTGTTTTAGAAAGATATGCAGAGGAAAGCAGGCTCATTGCAGTCACTAATTCTGTGTTAATATAGAGGTATATTAACACAAAGTATTTAGCATTTTTCTTTTGTCCAGGTTGAATTGTTCTAAAAATTGTATTATTTAATTTGTTGTTTTGAAAAAAGCACAAGCTTACAGCAATCTAGTGTCAAGCTCACAAAAATTGGTTAAAAAAAATAGTTTAAAGAAAACATTAAAAAATTGCCTTGTTGTTTTTATATAATATATTTTTTTAATTAAAGCTAAACACAATATAGTCTAATTTGGGTGTGAGTTTGGATATATTCCCTTCCTCCAGGAAAAGTGAGAGAACCGCTAGGCCAACGCTGTTACGTTTCTCAGCAGGAGCGACATCTTTTTCTACTTTGCCGCTGCAGGTGATGGCGAAGGTGATGGAGATGTACCAGCCCAGCGCCGTGGTTCTCCAGTGTGGTGCAGACTCTCTCTCGGGGGACCGCCTCGGCTGCTTTAACCTCACCATCCGCGGTACAGATGCACGCCGTGCAATGCTCCCATGAACGATGGCTCATGAACCAGACAGCAAGTGTTGCATCATAAGCTTCTTGTCATACCAGGGCACGCCAAGTGTGTAGAGTACATGAAGTCCTTCAACCTGCCGCTGCTCATGCTCGGTGGAGGAGGATACACCATCCGAAACGTGGCTCGCTGCTGGACCTACGAGACGGCTGTGGCTCTGGACACGGACATCCCTGACGGTTCGTCCCTGGTTTCATGTTAATGAGCAAATGTGACTTACAAGTTACACTTGGTTGAGTGAAAAGAGCGGGGTCATTGTGTACTACATGTGTCAAACTCAAGGCCCGTTGGTCACATCTGACCCGCCGCTTCATTTTATCTGACCCGCAAGAGCGTTCAAAGACAATCATATACTTATTAACTAGAACATTTCTGAGGAAATTTCAGTGCAATCTGCTCGTTTACTTTGGTTCTGACATCATAATGTGGAAAACCTGAGGTGGAGAGCAGCTGGTTTATGTCAACAGGTCATGACTTGGCAAATGTTTGCAAAAGATTTACAGTTTTAAAAAAAAAAATGCTAATTTTTGTATATCTGATTGAGAAAGTAAAGAATAACCAGCCCTTTAATGGTAACCATGGTGATGATGTGGCCCAGGATGAAATGGTTTGACACCTCTGGTCTACAATGTAAATAAAACTAGAATGCAACAGTTTGTTAATAATCCCACATTTAATTCACTATAGGACACAGAAAGTTTATCCAATTTTGAGGAGTCTCCAAAAGGTTGGAACAGGGTAGGGATGGGAATTAATAAGATTTTTACGATTCCAGTTCCATTTTCGATTCTGCTTAATGATTCGGTTCTTTATCGATTCCCTTATCGATTCTCATTTGAGAGAAAAGGCCAACCAACAAGTCGATTAGCATCACCAATATAAATTTTTGATAATAGTAAAATAAATATTCTTCTGTAGAAATTAACAAAATACAACATAAATTATTCTGTGGCAATTGCACAATAATGTTCAAAATTTTTCAAATAGAAATTAAAATTCTCCTTTTTAAAAGGAAATATGAGCTGAGAACTCAAAAATAAAACTACGTCAGTCAGTGACAAAAACATTCAAGTCAAACCCAATGGAACTGTACATTGTGCAAATCTGCAACCATCAACTATGAAGAATTAACGATTCTTTTGCAGAAAAATAAGCAAATCTGCTTTTTCAGGAAGTATAACACGATAGGCAGTGTTTGGTGTTTAGTTAGTTACCTGCAGAATTATTAGCCGAGGACATGCTAACATTGCTGCTGCTGCTGGGTTGAAAATGACTAACGTTAGTCCGGAGCAGATTGAAAATGCGACATTCATGCTGTGTGTGCAAATGTTTCTGCCTGCTGGTAGTATTCCCACTTTGTGGTAAGTATTGCAAGTTGCCCTGTTGTTGTCTTTTTTAGTGTAACATTCATTCGAGCATTTGTACCACTTGGGCGCCATGTTTACTATTGACTGCTGGCTGCATTGGACTCGCCATGCACGTTGCTTGGCTTGCCTAAGCTACACAAGGTGTGCGGTGATGTCATTTGTGCCCACTGGAATCGAGAAGGGAATCATTTGCAAAATTGGCAAACGATTCCAAGGATCTGAAACACTTGGAACCGGTTCTCAACAAGAACCAGTTTTCGATTCCCATCCCTGGGATAGGGTGATGTTTACAACTGGGCAGCTTAACAACATCTGTCTGGGAACAGAGGAGACCAGTTGACAGAACATCTGGAGAGGAAAGTTGTCATGAGTCGTCTTTGTTGTTCTCCGTTGGTGAAAGGTCCGGACTGCAGGGAGGTCAGTTCAGCGTCCATACTAATATGAAGCCATGCTTTTGTAGATATAAAATTTAGTTTTGCATCATGTTTTGGATTGAAGATGTTTGGATGGCAGCATGTGTTGCTCAGAAGCTGCATATATCTCTCAGCATTGATGTTTCCGTTCCAAATATGCAAGCTGTCCTTTCCGTCAGCACTAATGTACGGATGTTCCATCAGAGATGCTGCATTTTTAAGTGGACTCATCGTCCCTTTACTCATTAGACGCAGACTTGGCATCCATGGTTTCCTTTTTTCTTTGCCTCATTCCATTTTAATGAGCTTTTGCACAGAGGAGACAACAAATTCTGTATACATGGATCATTATTTGTGTAATAGAGCTTTAACCATTCAGTTTGGGATTTTTTTTAAATTCTTTTCTATATGTTATATACACACACACATATACACACTCATTGTTGTCCTGGAGCTAATCAATTTTAATCCCACTAACTTTTTCCAGTCTTCTATTGGCTGTGAAGCAGTTTTTTTGGTGATGTGTTTCTCTGCTTTGAACTTGAAAATGACCTCATATTTTTCCTGAAATTATAAAAATTCCCACCTTTTGAAGTTTAGTATGTTTTCTATGTTCTATAGTGAACAAATATGGGTTGGTATGAGATGCATTTTACTTTATTAGCAGTTCCCTGGCTTTGTTGGAACTATTTCAGAAGATTACAGCAGAGGGCGCTGTCTGTCCAGAATGGACAAGGTCATTTCCTCTGACAGTGTCAGTCTTTTGACCAGCATGGACTCAGCAGTAACATGAATGAAAATGGTTTCTCCACAGAATATGTCAAGATTATCTTTATTACAATCTAAATTCTTCAAATATGTGATTTAAAAAAATCCCCTTTAACTCCAGGAGGAATAACTTCACAAATCACTCCATGAGCTAGTAGCAAGAGTTGGCCACATGGTTTTTAAATCAGAGTGAGCGTTTGTTGGACAGCGAACCTTTAAAACGCAGGATGTTGGACCATGCCTGTGCAGTAATTAAACATCCAGTCTGTGGCCATTAAAGACTGGATGATAGGACATGAAAGAAGCTGAAGCAGTTAAATTAATCTCTTCATGATCTTAACGGTCCCTGATGCCTTCAACTCTCCTCAGCGAGGATCAACTCAGTCATATTAGCAGATGTCTTCTGCTCATCTTGACTTCTTCCTGTTGATGTTTGTGTTGCAGAGCTGCCGTACAACGACTACTTTGAGTATTTCGGTCCCGACTTCAAGCTGCACATCAGCCCCTCCAACATGACCAACCAGAACACGCAGGAGTACATGGACAAGATCAAGTGCGTACTGCAGATGCTTGAGTTTACCAGGTTTTCAGGTTAAAAATTGGTGTACAGTTTGTCCGTTGGCTGTTTTTTATTTTCAACTAAAGTGGGTGCCCTTTTCTCATTGGACCTCATGAAATCTGCATCAATGTGTGAGTAGAATTATATAAGAATCTGCTCTGGATCCATGAACGATGTGTAGAAACACGGGTGCTTTTGAATCTCAAACAACATCAGCATAGGCTACCATGTAGGCTACAATGTAGCTTTACATGCACTTTTCTCCAAATGTAACTATGCAGTGCTGCAACACGGACCACAAGAACCATGACTGGGAGATCTGATCTTCATTTTCAAATTTCTTGCTGCTGTTTGTTTTGTTGTTTCAAATAAGGTAGAGCCCTATCAATAGTCTGCTGCACTCTGTAACAATGACTGATCCTCAACATTCATCAGCTCCAACTCACATAAAATAATCTTTATTTGCTCTGTTTCTATGACTGAGCTACATACAGGAAGTAAACAAAAGGAAGCTCAGCGCTGCAAACTACAGCGCTGCAGAAAAAGAACCCACACTGTCATCTAGTGGTTGGTGGTGGAACTGCAGGGCAATGCAAACAATATTATAGAAGTATAAATGTCAGAGATGGTGTGACACCTGAGGTCCTCCATTCCCTGTGTGACCAGGACTCAGTGCAGATGTTTAACCACTGTGTTTTTTTAATTGGTATAATAGAAAACAAAAACAGAGACAGATAAACCAAAGAATGAACAAAACAGGAGCATCTTTCATTAAGTCAAGTAAAACATCTTAGTTCAGCCTTTCTTCTTGACAGAGTGGAAAAGGGGAGGGGGGCGTTTATCTGGTCCAGTTCTCAGTTGGTTCACATCATATCTTGAAGGAGCTTCGTTGTTTCCATGGTGAGAATCTGAGTTTATTTACATGACCTGTGGGGTCCCTCAGGACTCAGTTCTTGGACCACTGTTGCTCAACCTCTGCATGCTTCCTCCAGGTCAGATCGGTGATGACAGACAATATGCAGATGACTCTCCACCAAACAAAAGTCATCTTTAAGATGCAATGTGGTGAATAGCTTGCTTAGTGCTCGCTCCTTTAAGGGTTTTAACACGAACCTACAAAAACCCTTAGATGAGCTGCTGAAGGAAATAAAATCCAGATGAACATGTGTAACCATGGCGACATGACGTTTCAGGCAGCGTCTGTTTGAGAACCTGCGGATGTTGCCTCACGCTCCAGGAGTTCAAATGCAGGCGATCCCGGAAGACGCTGTACCGGACGACACGGTGGACGAGGACATGGAGGATCCCGACAAACGCTTGTCCAGTAAGACTGATCCCTGCTCCAGACCCCCGGGCACCATCTTTAAACTCGTTGCTCTTTTCTCTTCTTTCAGTCCATGTTTTGTGGCAGATGTTAACATCTGTAGTTACCCCCATGTTGTGTGATTACAGTCCGAGCCACGGATAAGAGGATAGCCTGCGACGAAGAGTTTTCTGACTCCGAGGATGAGGGGGAAGGAGGGAGGAGAAATGCTGCCAATCACAAGAAAGGAGCCAAACGACCCCGAGTGGAGGATGACAAGAAGGAGGGAGAGGAAACGAAAGCGGGTGGGTGACTCTGAACATGGCTGCGGTGATGAAATGATGCTGGATGTTATTTAAAGCTCCCACTCTTCTGTCCTCCCTCAGACATAAAAGAAGAAGAGAAGGTGAATGACGGCAGCTCGGACAAGACTGACTCCAAAAGGTGATGAATGTTCAGGAACTTCTGGTTTTAAAACCTAAAGCGGGTCATCAGCAGCATGCAGGCCGTCACGTACACCAACCGTCTTTCTGTGAGGTAGAACTAGAGTTCAGCACCTCATTCATGCTTCCAACCTTTGAAAACTGTGATGGTTTTAGAAAAAACAAGTGTAACCTGAAAGGATTCTCTCAGTTACAGATTCTGTTTTGGTTCTCAGATTTTGATCCTCCATACATTAGGTTCTGCCATATTTCTGGTCTCCCGACCCTCAAACGTCCTCCACTGAACACATGTCAGGCCTGCAGGCAGGCCAGTCCAGCACCCAGACCCTCTTCTTCCTCAGACACATCTATGTGGTCTTGAAGGCAGCAGATTTGGCTCTTACATGCATTAATCGCTCCATGACAGAGGCGGAAATGAGTCTTCAGAAGGGCGCTGATACGACCTCCTTTTGATCTTTGATTGGACGCTAAGAAACCTCCTCTGTGATGGTTAACGTCAGGCCTCTTTTATTTATTTGTTTTATTTTTTTGCACCTAAAGGTTTACGTGGCGTTTGTGAATGCTCCGTTTTTTTTAGTTCCTGTCCAGAGATTTTAACAGTAATCCTTTTTACGTGTAGTTCAGTCATCTGATCATCTCTTATTGATGAATGAAGGATCAGATTAAGCCGTCCAGAGTGGCTCTCTGCACTGAAATTATTAATGATTTTAAAATCACCTATTCGAAATTATTTTTTCTTTCATTTCCTCGCAATCTTCTTTTTTGAATGTGCTGCAGGACTGAAATGAAAGGACTAGAAAAACATGCAGTATCTGTGTCAGTACTTCTAGTGAACGCTGCTCAGTACTGTTGGAAACGTTTCATTGGCTGTGGCAGTTTCAGCGTTTAAATGTCGACCTCTGCTTTTCTTTCTTTATGATTTTTCTCCTCAGCAGCGTGAAGACCGAGCAGACCAGCAGTGACTGAATCCTCTTCTGGACCCTCAAGGATCCGGTTCTTTGCTGAGATGCTGCAGAAGCTTATATTTATTGTGACTCCATTTCTTTTTTTTCTTTCCTTGTGAGACCTCTGCCTCCTTTTCTTTAATGTGCTTGATCTTCTGAAGGAAACAAAGATGTTTTGTTTTAGGAAACTGACGAAAATTATGGTTTAAACTCCAATGATGACGGGTAAATTTTGATACTTTGAATTTGTCAATAAAACTTTTTATACCGAGTCGTTGAACAAGCTTGATTTGTCTTCATGCGTGCAGTTAAAATGTTCAGCCACAAGGGGGCGAGCTTTCCTCAGAGATGGAACACACTTTCACACAAACCTTTTCCACGTTTATTTAATATGAATAAAACCACCGGTGACATCCAGAAGAAGTTGGCTTCCTAAAAGATTCCGAAAAGTCACTTCTTAAATACAAAAAACACATTTTAGAACTAAATGGAATGATTTTATTATTCAAATTTATTTGTGATACTAATGTTGAATGTGCATATTTGTTCTATAACTTCAGAAACAGAACAGATAAATTCTGATTAATTTTCTGATGATTTAAATCATTATTGTTGCTACATTTGACCTTGTTCAGCTCAGTCATACTTTATTAAACGCCAAAGGGAAATAAAGTGTTTCAGTAATTGTCATTTATTAAAATCTCTTCAGAGTCATCATCATTGAGGATGGTTTTAGATGTTGTCAGGGAGATTGAAGGTAGCAGTTTCTTGACTTGACTCTTTCTTGACTTACCGACCTTGTCTGCATCTGTGCAGAGCTGCAGCTGTCACCTCCTCCAGCTGTTATCAGCTGGAACGTTCGGGTTAAACCATCACTTTGGGTTCAGGCCTTTTAACATTTTGTCAGGTCAAGTCGAAGGTCATCAAATTAACGACTCGAGTCCACCTCTGAGGCAAACGTTAGCGAGGAAAACGTGGTTATGACTTCAGATTAGTGCCAGATTTATCCTGGTAGGATTTCCTGGTGTCAGACGGGATCATACTGGTTCGTTGGTTGGAAACGCGTTTTCACATCACGCGGTGACGATCAGCTGCAGCTTCGTGTGGACGCGTTTGGCCCTTTTTGTACTTTCATCATGGCGTTGCATGTTCTGCACCAAACGCACTACTTTTCGTGAAAACTGGAACGACTATGTCGATGGATCACCTTGGAGAGCAAATTCAAAGCGTGAGGAAGGGCGGGGCTAGGGCCACGTCATCACCATGGTTACCGTTCAAAAAGGGCAGTTCTGTATTTTCTCAGCCACATTGTTGATTCAATGCTAGTTCCTGGACTCTTCCGTAAAAAGTGTCACATTTGCGACTTTTATCATATATTTGAGTCTTTTATACTAAAATCACATTTTTCTTTCATCTAATTGCAAATAAAAAAAAAAAACTGACTTTATTCATCTCAACTTAGCAAAAATCCCAACCTTCATCTAAAAGGCACTTCTAAGATGGTTCTTTGTTGTCACAAATTTTTTAAAAAGTTGACTTTTTTATTAAAAAAATGTAAAAATATTTCTTTTTTAAAATCCAACAATGAAGAGTTGCTTATCATACAATCACAAAATTCAGAATATTTTTTACTTTAAATTTCTGGAAAATATCAACTTTTTGCAACATTTTGACATAAAAAGTTGTCAAAATCACACATTTTTATTAATAAGATTAATTTTTACAAAAATCACAGGTTTTAACAAAAAAAAAAAAACTTTAGAAGGTGATTTTTGGTCTCCTGCTCAGTTGTTCCACTCTTAGACGTCAGAACTGAATCAAAGATCAGTCACACTGATGTTTCCTCAGAAATGTTCTAGTTAGAAGTTTACGAACTTATTTCGTCTTTGCTCGCTGTCGCAGGCCAGACTTGAGTTTGACAGCTGAATTTGGTGGTTCACTGAGATGTAAAGTCACTTCATCAACATAAATTAGCTTACTTTTGCCTTTTTTGGTGGTTGTTTGATCTCTCCATCTTTAATTATGCCGCAAATATTCAAATATTTAAGATTCCAGCCCATAGAGATACGATTTCCAGAGGTTGTGCCCCGAAAGCGAAACAACGGCAAATAAGAAGAGATGCAGCTCAGATTTTCTTCACATTTATTTTTCGCCTTTAGTGTGCTCAGAAAATTCGAGTTTAATAGCAATTGTTTCCGTAAGCAAAGTTACATTCCATCTCTAAGTCAAACTGATCAAAGCTTCTCCAGTATTTACAAAAAGACAGAAAAGAGGAGAGATAGAAGATGCTACACAAACATTTGCATCTGATAAGATCTGTTAAATTTAGTCACTGGAAAGAGGACCGGCAGCTGGAATCAAAAATCTGTTTAAAAGCAGAAAGGAGGATACCACAGTATAGAAACATGAACCATTCCATTTATCACAGCTTGGTTTTCAGTTCAGGATTTCTTCAGGAGGTCTCTGGATCTCTGTGTTTAGTTTGTGTGTGTGTGTGTGTGTGTGTTCCTGTTCATTTACAAAAATGAGAGGGTTGGAGGAAAAAATAAAAACAGCTGCAAACTTTATGTGCTTCTTGAGATCAAAGATTTCCTTTTGTACAATAATCACAGTTAAAAAGACCCCGCCTATACATACTTACATTTTTTTTTTTTAAATCAAGGTCATGAAACCGACAATAAACAATAAAGCCTATACAACCTGTATCTCTACTGACTGACGGACAGGAACAGCTAACGCCAACTGGGACGCTACGATGAGTTTAGAAACCTAGTTCTGGGGCTGCTGGTCTGGAAAAATGACTTTAGTGTTGTAAACAGGAAGTTTTTCTGTTTAGGCTACTCTTCATAATAGTCAGTGGCACATTTCCCATGCTCCCCACCCCCCCCCACCCCACCCTTCATTTACAACCCTTCACACCATGGGCCCGTCCGTACTATTTTGTTTACATTTTGTATAAAAAAAAATTTAAAAAACAAAAATAATACTGATGTAAAAATATATGGCAGAGTGTGGATGTATTAGAGCGGTTTTTAACATATCGAAGCCACCCACCTCCCGCCCGTTGGAATGCTAGAATCAATGGACAGAGATGGGTTTTGTATAAAGAGGGGGGAGGGGACCAAACATCAAAAATAAAGAAAAGCTTTTAAAATATCCCTGTTTGCAGACAAGTTCTCCAAAGCCGAACAGGGGCTTCACTCCGATGCACGAACAGGGAAGTGTTCTTTGATTATCTGGTTGAGATTCCTTCCTGTGTTGGATCTCACTCCTCAGGCGCGGCGGCGGGCACCTCTGCGGGCGCTGCCTCCTGTGAGGCCTCCTCTGCTTTGGGGGCCTCTTCGGCGGCGGGCTTCTCCTCTGTGACGGCGGGAGCGGCGGCCTCCTCGGCGGGTTTCTCTGCTGCTGCGGGTTCGGGTTCAGGTGCTGGCTCTTCTGGCTTGGCCTCCACGTCCTCCTTGGCCTGCTCCACAGCAGGGGCCGCATCCTCCTCGGCGGGCTTGGCCTCCTCGGTGGGCTTGGCCTCCTCTCTGGCGGCGGCGGGTTCCTCTGCTCCCTCTGCCTTGGCCTCCTCTACGGGGGCTGCCGCTGCCGCCGCCTCCTCGTTCTCAGCTCCATCACCAGTCTCCTTTTTAGTTTTCTTGAAAGAAAAGCCACTGAGCTTGAAGGACTTCTTGAAGGAGAACTTCTTCTTCTTCTTCTTGGGGGTCTCGTTGCTGGTGGATGGTGTGGCGGCCTCCTCTGCTTTGGCGGTACCCTCCTCAGCGGGAGCCGGGGATGCTGCCTCTACCTTCTCCCCACCGTCAGCCTCCTTCTCGGCAGGGGCCTCCTCGGCCTTGTCGGCCTCCTCCTTGGGGCCCTCCTCGGCCGTGGCGTTGCCGTTGGCCTGCACCTCCTCTTTTCCATTCTCAGCTGCAGGAGAAGCGTCCCCGTTGGCTTTGACGTGCCCGTTTTCCTGAAAGAAAGGAAGACAAACACACTGTGAGTGGATGGGGTCACAGTCCTTACTGGAGCTGGACACCAGGGGGCAGCAGAGTCCGCTCGGTGTCCTCCCGCTGCACTGTAGCGGACACGCCACCAGGAGGCGCCAGAGGTACAGTCAACAGTGGACACCAGGGGGCAGCAGAGACCAACTGATGAGCAGGCAAAGCTCCCCTCATGTCTGGATGGGCTCACTTTCAGCTTTTTCGAAGAAAGTAGGGCCAAACATAGACATGACGGCATTAAACAAAGCTTATATGCTTTCTCATGTGTGGATTTTCTCCAGAGTGAATGAAGGAGTCCAGATCAAAGCAGCTGCTCTTAAAGTAGCAATGTCC
>JBAMYA010073372.1:0-24821 GCA_037176975.1 Arrhamphus sclerolepis
AGGATAATGCACCATGTCACAAAGCTCAAATCATCTCAAACTGGTTTCTTGAACATGACAATGAGTTCACTGGACTCCAGTGGCCTGCACAGTCACCAGATCTCAATCCAGTAGAGCACCACTGGGATGTGGAGGAACGGGAGATTCACATCATAGATGTGCAGCCGACAGATCTGCAGCAACTGCATGATGCCTTCATGTCAATATGGACCAATATCTCTGAGGAATGTTTCCAACACCTTGTTGAAAATATGCCACAAAGAATTAAGGCAGTTCTGAAGGCAACCTTTTACCAGCATGGTGTAACAAAGTAGCTGGTGAGTGTATGTGTGTGTTCTGGTTGTAGCTGCAGCAACTGTGGCCCTGCAGGTCACCGGATAAAAAAAAAAAAAAAAAAAAAGTAATGAATTCATGCTGAAATAAAAACTGACTACATGTGCTCACTTGTTTTATATTACAAATAAACCAGTTTGGCAACCTGTCAGTGTGTTTTGTACTTTTTCCCCTTGAAATTTCTTTCTGTGAACAAACTGGCAACATTGCCAATTAAACACCATGATATTTCCTGGCAGACAAGCCCCCCCCCATCCTCCCCACCCCGATCCAAACACACACACACACACACACACACAAACACACACACACACACACAAACACACACAGGCATCAGAGGAAGCTTTCCTGCTGCTTCTGACCCTGACTCATAAACCAAGGTGCCAGCTCGGGTGCGGATGATGTATATTGTGCTCATGTGTTGTATCACTTTTGGATCCCTGCACAGAAGATGTAATAGGTCACATTCTGTGATATTTACTGTATGTTGACCTCATATTTTAACCCCGTTCTTGCGAGTTCATTCTTCCACTGGCATGTAGATGTGATATTTTCTGACAGACGACACACTTTTATCTCCAATACGATGCTTTTAAGCATGCGCAGCCTGGATCAACACCTATACATTTCTGAAAACATGTTGATGGGAAGAGAAGAACTGAATTCCTTTTGTGAACTAACCATATATGTGCTAATATATACTGATAAATACATACTGATAAATATTGCAATGGCTCTCAGATAGAATTCAAAGTTTAAAATAGTGCCATTTATTTTTAAAGGAAAGCACAAGTGGGATGCAAAATATACAGAAAAATATACAGATAATCACTGCTATTCCAGGAATTCCTGGGATTTTAGCCCCCTCAAGTCAGATTTTAAAGCTACGCTGGAACTACACGCTTTCTAATCCGACTCAACTCCAGACTCATCTGGTCCTTATCAGAAATTATGAGCATGTAAACATTATAGAAGCAAGTGTCTCTCTTTACATCAAGGTTACATTTTGGTACAAACCTTTTTCTGATGGATGAACCTGATTTAGTCACCTGCTTGTTGAAGAGAGCTCACAGTTTCTTAACACTCTGTCATGATATTGCAAAATGGCATCATTAAAGAGTCGTGGGTGTTTTGGCTGAAGTTCAACAAAAATCAGTTTTATGAGTTCAAGAAGGCAGTAGTTCCTTGGAAATGTTCTGTCAGTGTTTACTATAATTTGTTTGTGGTTTTCCACCTCTTGTGCCTGTCTCGAATGCTCTTATTTGCTGTAGCTCTTCCTTCTCGAACTCTTGCCCCACTAACTCCTCCAACATATTCAACATTCTAGTTATTAGGTCAGAGACCCTGTTCAGACCTTGTACTGAAATGCATCCTGAGAAATCCAGTCACAACAAGCTCAGCTCCTTAGCATGTGTGTTCACACCTGGCATTAACATTTGCATGTAAACGTGTCTTGAATGATTGGATCTGAGCTTCCAGTTACTGGTATGTATGCAAACTGAGATGCATGTTATTTTTGCTTTCAAACAGCATGTGTGTTTTGTTTTTTTTGTTTGTTTGTTTAGAAATTACAAGGCGAAGATGATCTGCAAAAAAGATTTTGCTTTCAAACTTTATTCACCAAAGGAAATGTACAAATCAGGGTGTATACAAAACGAAAAGAAAAATCACACAAAATAAAATGGGTCATCGCCCAAGTTGATAGTGTTTGTTGTTACGAAGTTGTTACATCCTGGCTCAGTCATAAAAAACGGGAACGTACCAACAATAACCCAGATGGGATTGGTTAAAAGAAAAAGCTATTTATTATATAATGTTTAACTAAGAAGAACGACTGAAAATCAGGCTTTTCACTGGTGGAGAGGAAAATGAACTAAAGTTGAATAAACATAAGTACAACATTTGGCCAATAAAGTAACCAAAATAAACAATAACCAAAACCATCAAATTCACAACCCCAATGAAGACAATGAAATCACAGAAGTCAGGTTTGTCAGTATTACACAAAAATGGTTCAACAAAGTTCATCAAAGTGGCAAGCCACCAAAAGGAAGGACAAGCTGCCCAGAGTACTGGTGTGATTAGATTTAAAAAGGCGACCAGTATCAACCATTGACTGGAAGTGTGGACCATCCACAACGTCAGACCTCAGCAGGGTGGAGGAAGACAAACTGGTCACCTGCAACTTGAAGAACAAATCAAGCACTAAGCAGAAACAATTCCCCAATTTGCAGCTCTTTTCCATTGTTTTGTGGAGCATACAGCATGTTCTGAATGAGGCTATGTTTTTCTGCGTAAATATCTCTGAGTTCTTCATCAGCATTAATCTCCCATTATCCCCTTTACAAAAGCAAACAATGCTCAATTGCTTCCATTCTGTCTTGTAATGAAGCCATTCAGTTTATCTTCCTCTGGCAGTATGCTGCAGATCAAAACATCTGCGGGCATCAGCTTTTATTTTCCTATCAATCACACACACTGCTATCTGCATTATTATCCATTTGACCCATCGTGGGCTTGCACCACATGGGTGCTTAAAGCTTTATTTGAAGCTGTGATAGGCAATCTGTGTGATCTGTAATCAACAGCTAATAATCATCCAGGCAACTCAGCCAATTGTTTAGACAGCCAGGTGGAATTGAATTAGCTGATCAGGTCATTTGCAATTTGTCTGTGAAGCTGTTGACCGGTTTAGCCAGCTGCAGGGTATATTTTCCAAAAGGGAACAGCATAATCATTCTGCTGGAGCCACAGGAACAGCAGGGTGTCATAAACTTTAAAAGAGGAAAACAACGTCTCAATCTAGAGACAACATCAGATATTTGAAATCGAATGAATTCTTATTATTATGCAAATTCTTCACCAGTGTTTTTAATAATTAAATGATACAAATAATACAAATTCATTGCAAAGCAGTAAATTCTGTTCTTAGGTTTTCTGTTACAAAGCTGTTAAGGGGTGATTTTATTATTTAAATGTTCTAAAGTCAAAATAAAGAGTATTCATAACCTTGAAGTGACCAGGCTCTTCAGTCAACAGGCGTTTGTGAGGTTTGGAGGTGTAGTGAAGGAAAATGGTTGCAGTTTTTCTTTTCAAAGTCTCTCTGAGGTCCAGCAGGATGTGTCCTGCCTTTCACCTGAGTAGAGCTGGGATGGGCTCCAGCAGATCCCCATGACCCTGCACAGGAACTGGTGAGTATAGATAATGGATGGATGGGAAAATCTCACTGACTCTTACTGGTTTTCTTTCAACATTTTTAACCCAAACTTTAATATCTATAGTACATCATCACCATTTGTTTTGAATTGTGCACCAGCTATAATTGCAATTTCCAAAATTTAGAGATAAACTACGTATTCTCGGTAAAATGACCCTTACAACTCTTTTTTTTTGTCTTTTATTGTTCATATCTGGGTCTGACAGTCCCTTAAAACAAACAAAAAATAATTTCTGAAATGATAATAAATGCAATGAAGGATCAGTTAATTTGATTGGAAAACTTAAAACAGGAAATGACCATGAAATCTATAATAAAGCATCAAACAAGGTTTATAGTGATTTAAAATATGCTGTACCCATTGGAAATTTGTAAAAACTGGAAATATGAAAACAGTGGAGAGTTGAACCAAGCGAAAAATAAAAAATGATAACGGTTTGCATTTTTATTCGTGTAGCTGGATGGATCTAAGTTGATGCTGCTCTTCATGTATTTCCACTTCCATGCACTTCGACTTAGCCAGAGATGATCAGGTTTTGAAGGACAGAACTGCTACAGCACCAGACCTGTTCTAGTTGACAACCTTTATTACTTTGGCTGAAAACCAGTGCTATGAAATTGACAAGCCTCAGTATTTAAGCCACAGAGTGGTGACCTAAATAATATTCATATTCGCAACCCCCATCCTCACTACATTGGTTTCATGGTTCATAAGATCTCCAAATGATGTTGGCGGTTGTTTTATCTGACCGCAACAAAAACAAAAATATTCTACTTCTCCTTTTTCTTCTGATACTCCGTCACTAACCCTTTTTCCTACTATAATTTGGAATTGTGGTACAATGAAGGCTATTGTCACTGCATGATCAGTTCCGGAAAGCACGATCCGTAACATGAGCTCATTTGCGCATGCGCTAAAAGGAATACTTCCAGATCACCGTTGCCAGATTTAGGCAAATGTACTGAAAATAATTACTTCTAGCCTTAATTATAAAGGTGTGCTAATTATATCATGTAAGCTGATTTAATATAAGACCTATATTATATACATTTTGATAAAATATATTATTATAAATATATAAATTATATTTATGAAACATACCACATTTATTAATATTAATTAAAATGTCTCTTTTTATAAACTAATTACTTTTCCTAGACAATGTTATCATTTCGTTTATGAATAAGAATTGTCTTAATTTACTTTGAAAATTATAATTCAGTAGAAAAATGTGTAAGGTTAATTGGACTGTAACGTTTTACGCTGTCAATGCGCCCCCTGGTGGACTCATTTTATGATTGGCAACGTCTTGAGACAACTAAATTCTCAAATTTAAATTTAAATATTTCTCATTACGTAAAGATTGCATCAGTCAGTGGTCTAGCCAAACGCTGTTGAATCACTTTTATCTGTAGGCTATTGTTGCTACTGAATCCTTTTTATATGCATTATTGTAATTCTCTTCAAATCATATATTATTTATAAGATTGCAATGAAATATAAAAATAAGACAACAAAACAAAAAACAACCCCACCCAGATGTATTTCTTTTAGCACATGTGCAAATGAGCTCATGGTACGGATGATGCTTCCAGAACTGATGGTGCAGTGTCAGCTATCCCTGTCCTATTAAAAACAAAATATTAACTTCTTCTACTGCTTATATGGTATTATTTCCAACTCTGGTATTCTGCCCCCAACCAGTTACCTCCGGTATTACGTGCTGATGGGAAATTTAAATATCTTTAGTGGTGACCTTAATGGAAACAGACCAAATCATATAGTTTTACTAGAACAATTCTGAGGAAATTTCATTGTGACCCATTTGCCCATTTGATTCAGTTCTGACATCTAAAACTCACAATTTTTGTAAAAATTGACTTTTTTTATGACCAAAGGAACTAGCAGAAAATCTGACATCATAGCTGGCTGAGAAAGTAAAGAATGACTAGCCTTTTAATGGTAACCATGGAGATGATGTTTCCCGGGATTAAATAGGGTTTGACACCTCTGTATTAGATGGACACACACAATATCCACCAGACTGATGGACTGATGGATCTCATCTGTTGTGTTTTGCACAATTATTCATCAGATTGTGCTGCGAAGCAAACAAACAGCAACAATTTGTCATTACGTGATGCAGGCCACACCACGGTCGTGTTCAGTCTGGACACTGTTGCTAGGCTGCAAAGAATTCAAAACAAACAAACAAAAGAACTTGCAAATTTGGTGTAATAGATTTAGTTGAGTAGAGGGAACTAATTTCCCTCCCTCATTAGCTTTTGATTTCCATGCAAACACCAAAAAAAAAAAAAAACACCAAAGAACTATCAGTCCTCCCAGTTCTGAAAATTGTGACAGGATGCAAAAATTTAATTACGTATGAATGTGGTCTTGCATGGTTCAGTCTGTACAGTAGCACTCCATGAAGGCCTATGGCCCATGCAACACCAGCCCTCAGGTGTCAGTCACCTGCTGATTTGGAAACAGAAACCACAATTTTGAAGACGATAGATTCTACAAAAATAGCCTCTTAAAAATGGCATTATACCGGCAGCATCTCCAATATGAGTTTATTTGATCTGTGTTAAATGAATGGCGGTCCAACAAGCACATTCAAGTTTGTTTAAAAATTTGGGGGAAAAAAAGGAAAAGACAGAGAGGCAGTTTGGTTGTGTGTGTATGTTTGTGTGTATGTGTGTATTCATAACAGCCTCTTTGATTGAGATCACGCTGTCATCTGTTTTCTGTGTTACTCACACTCAGAAATGGGACACATCCCTCCCACTGCAATCTGTCTCTGTTACAGCATTGACATTGGGGAGGGACTCTGGTCACTTTGAACACACACTCTCTTTTCCTCTCCCCACCCACTTATCATTCGGTGCCCAGATGGAGCAGTTGCAGCCGAAGGAAGCTAGCTGTGCATCCTAAGTTCTCCTTATAGGAATCTCCTTCAGGGCATAGAAGGAGCCAAAAAAAAAACTTGAATGAACAACGGTGGCCTCATTTTGTATTTAGCAGACTAAGCACATAAACACCGTAACATTTCTGTGTCCTGAGATGATTTGAGCTGGGAGCTGACATCAAGTAGATCAAACTGAATTCAACACGGTTATTTTGAAAAAGAAGCTGAACCAGAGAAATGTTCAAATGTCTCGTGAAGAACTGATAATAGCATTTCATACAAGTCATTTACAGCACTGGAACACTGAACAGCAAATTTCTTGGAGGATAAAAGCTCAGGTGCCTGATCGTTTGACCATGATACAATAACATTTGAATTTAATTTTCTCAACGCACAATAAAAGGCATTATTACAGCAGATGCCTGCCTGATAATGGAGTAAATTAATTTACTGTAGAGAATGGCAGAACAGTTGAAGGTGATGACCTGAAATTTACCCCTACAGATACTGAGTCTAGACTGTTTAGCTCCTATAGACACGATAACACAGATGCCCCGGGCTACACACACGTGCACGTGTACATGCCCAAAGTGACCACTGAGTGATGCACCTGAAGTGAGAAGCTATCACCAAGATCCACCTGCAAGATAACTTAAAAAAAATACAAAAGGTTGCAAGCCAAAAGGAATATGCTTGAAAATGCTTGGATTAACCTAAATGAAAAATAATAAATTCACAACCAAATTACATAAATCAAATGCTGAGAAACAAACCCAAATAGACCCAAATTAACAGCAGGGAAAAAAGGGAGGTGAGCATTGATGTGCATCACGATTTTCAAACAACAAACACCTTTTGTGGAATTTAAATACTAATGTGTTGGTGAGGAATTCATGACTGCAGAGCAATGTGCAAGCTGTTTCTTGTGCAATAGGATTAAACTGCCAAAACCTGCTAAAGCAACCAGCATTTACCTCCACCTGTCTAGATCCTCATCTCTGCAGGGTATCAGCTGACATGCTGGCCTCCCACGGTTTGCTGCCAAATACTCCTCTTCTTGGATATTTGTAGGCAGCAGTTTGATTTTTCTTTTTTTTTCTTTTTCTGGTCACAACGACAAAATCAACCCGAAGCATCAGACACCTCCTGCATCGTGCGTTGCCTTAATGTGTACATGCAGGTTCTAAAACCTACTGTAGCTTTCAGCATTGGAGGCTTCCTTTTGGGACTCATGCAGCCCCCTACCATCAGAGAAGTGAGCTTTTGGAGTCAGTGCATGGTCCCTCACCTCTGCAGTGTGGAGGATACGGCATCTCTGCTGTCCAGACATCATTTCATAGTTTCATTCTTCTTTGCACGGACATTTTTCCACTTTGCTGCAGTAACACTGTAAATGAGCTTTGGCCCAGCCGCATGTTCACATACGGTTTCTGCTTTACATGATGGTGTAATAAACTGTCTTTATGGATGGAAAGGTAAACTGTATCCTCTGTGATTTTCACAAGTCCATGCAGCAATTGATTTCCATTACAGAATTATGCCTGGTTACAATGCAGTCTGCTCAAGATCACTGGCATACAATATTAATTTTCATCTTTTATTTTCTAAATTATCTGTATCTCTGATGATGTAATGGATTTTAGAGATAAAGAGAATTCAAAGTTCCTGGAGTTTTATATTGAGGAGCATTATCCTGAAATTGTTTCACAATTTGTCAATTCAGTTTTTCACAAACTGGTGAACATCTTTACTTCTTTGCCTCTCTAAGATGCTCTTTTATACCTAGTCATGTCGCTGAGTTGTTAGTAGTTAACCTGATTAACTGCTTTTCAGTACAACCTACCATACAAATCTTTTGTTACCAATGTCAAACCTTTTTATGAAATGCTAAAATGTCTCACTGTCAGCATTTTATTTGCTTTATATGTTATATTATGAATAACAGCTTGATAGATTGCAAATCTATGCATTATGTTTTGATGTACTTATAAAACAGTATTCCCCTGTTTTGGAACTGAACTAAACTTTTTTTTTCCTGAGCATTTGTCCTCATTCCTGATGTTAATAAATACAAGCTAAGTGCTCTCTTTGTATTCATTAGTGATCTGGTTTGAAAGTAAGAACCCAGCAATAAACATCCTGTGCAGTCCTGCCAGTAAAGGCTGTTATTGTACAACCTTTGTTAACCACAGTTCACAACTGCACAGAAAATGCATCCTCTCCTTTAAATGAGGAATCCATAACGTAGTATTGTTGCAACGTGTACTACATGATCCTGGAGGAGGTCGGTCTCTGCAGAGATGAAAAGCACTTCAGCATGTCAGAAATGAGAACAACAGAGGCTTGGCAAAGAAACTCCATCAGTGAGGAACCAGGGAGCATGGATCGAATTACAGGTTATTTTGAAAACACATCCTGCCTCACAGCCTGCACAGGCATCAGCCACACTTTCCAACTTCTCTTGGAAAACTGGTGTTGTGCAGCTATTTCTCCTCACTCAACAACATGCAAGCTAAAGCCCAGGCCAAACATCTGGCCTTGGAGGAATACTGCTTTCACAGCTCTCAGATGAATGAAACAGTTGCCTCAGGACTTCCTGAAAACTTTCCAGCAGCACTGCTAAAAGAAAAACAAAATGTAAAAGAAAGACTCTACCTTGCATGAATATGATGTATCTTAAGCGAAGAAAAAAGCTCAGAAGGAAACTTCAGTAAACATCTGCTTGTGCTGTGAAAGATGAGCCCTTTGCATTTTTCCATACTGATTTAAAAACTGGTTAAAATGCGTTCATATGGTTTATGTAGCTTTTCCTTTAGAGCAGGGCTCTTCAGCTGCTCCAGGGCTGCTGTCCTGCACGTCTTAGATGTTTTCCTGCCACATCACACCTGATTCAAATGAATGGATCATCATCACCTTGTCATCAAGGCTTCCAGATATCTTTTTAAGGACACATTGAATCACACGCGACGAAGCAGGGAAAATCCTTTTGCAAAACCGCAACTTCCTTCCAAACATCCATCCATCCATTAGCTCCCGTTTATCCGGTTTTGGGTCACGGGGGGCTGCAGCTTAAGCAGGGAAGCCCAGACTCCCCATATCCCCAGCCACCTCCTCCAGCTCTTCCGGCAGGATACGGAAGCGTTCCCAGGCCAGGTCCTGGGTCTAGCTCTCTGAACACCTCCCACACCCGAGTCTTTGTCTCAGAAACTGCAGAGGCCGCAGTCCACTTGGACCTGTCCGTTCGGGGCTTGGTGCCACAACAGGCACCAACAACTTTATGGCCACAGCACCAGACGGAGGTGTGGAACATGACCCATTCCAACTCAAAGTCCCCCACTTCCTTCTGGATGTGGTTTAAGCTCTGCCAGAGGTGGGAGCCAAAGATCCGTCTGACAGGTTCCTCTGCCAGACATTCCCAGCAGACCCTCACTACACATTTGGGTTTACCACAACTGTGTGACATAAAATCACAACTGTGCCCAATCACAAATTTTTATAACTCAAAAATCATGAAATTTACAAATGTGTGACGTTTTGACAGAAATTCTGAACGTCTTGTCATAAATTCACATTTAGAGTCAGTTCAGAAATATATTTTTAAACCCCCAAAGGGAAATGCAATTTTGGAGTCGTCATTATGATTTAAGTGTCTTCAAAGATTCATTGTAGACGGTTCCAGCTGTGTTGAGGAAGGACCTCCTGAAGTGGCCTGTGTTGCAGCAGATCTGAAGATTCCTCTGACTGAAGACTCTGTTACTGAATCATTGTTGTGTAGAGGATGTTCAGAGTTGTCCATGATGTTTTTCATTTTTATAGAGCCTGATTTGCACAATCAGTTCCTGCCTCTTTTATCAGTTTGTTCAGTTTCTTCAAGTCTCTGGCTCTGATGCTGCTCCTCCAATCAGACTGAACTCGTCACAACAGACTGATAGAAGATATGAAACATCTGGCTGCAAACACTGAAGGACCTAAGCCTCCTTTAGAAGTAAGTTCTGCTCTGTCCCTTCTTCTAAACAGCATCAGTGTTGTGTCTCCAGTCCAGTCTGTTATCCAGGTGAACTCTGAGGTATTTATACTCCTCCACCACCTCCACTTCTTCTTCCATGATAGAAATACTGTTTGATATACACTTGGTTCTCCTAAAATCCTCAACCATCTCCTTTGTTGTGTTCACAGTCTGTTCTCAGACTCTTGTCCATCAGTGACAGACCCCACAACTGCAGAGTCATCTGAGTATTTGTGCAGGTGACAGGACGAGGAATGGCGGGTACAGTCCCCTGTGGTGCCCCTGAGCTGCTGACCACCTGCTCAGACATACAGCCATTCAGTCTCTGTTTGTCAGCTAGTCAGTAATCCAGGTGATTGAGGAGGCATCCACCTGTGTCTTCTGGAGTTTCTTAAGCAGCAAAGCAGCTGGATGGTGTTAAATGAACCGGAGAAACGGAAGAACATGATCCTCATAGTGCTGCTGCTTTGTCCAGATAACTGTGGGTTTGTTGGAGCAGGTGTATGATGGCATCTTCAACTCCAACCTCACAGATAATCAAACAGCAGTGGATCCTGGAAGGTGCTTGTTTTCTTATAAATAAAAGTCTTTCTAGCACTTTCATGATGTGGGATATTAGAGCTACAGGTCTGTAGCCATTAGGAAGAGATGGATGAGATCTTTTTTGATTCTGCAACAAGGCAGGATGTCTTCCACAGCATCAGAACCTTCTCCTGGTTCAGACTGAGGTTGAAGAGGTTCTGTAGAATCCCACAGCTGGTCAGCACAGGCCTCCAGAACTCGGGGACTGACACCTGTTCTGAACTTCTAGGGCTAAGGCAGACATGTGGTTGGATGATGAAGGCAAGGAGGTGGGACATCCATCTGAATGATGGGAATGTTGTGTTTTTCTTTCTTTAGTGGTGCATGCTTGATGTTGGCACAGTAAAACGTCTGTTACCGTTTCTGTGAAGTTGTTGCAGTTACAACCTGTAACTTATGGACTTTTAAGGCCCAACGACATCCACGAACAAAGCAAAACACATTTGGGGCTTTAAATGAAAGGTCCAGGGCTCAACCCCCCAAAAGCCCATCCCTCCCGCCGCCTATGCAATCAACCTGGCTATCATTGTGGTCTACGCAGATAGTCACAATAGGTTTGTTTGTCGCCTACCTGCCACCAGCTTTTTTCCTTCATTAATGACAAATTGATAAACGTTTTTAAAAGTGATGGGGAAAAATTTTTTACATCATAAAAAGTGCTGGGGACATGTCCCCGGCTAATCTGCCACCCCTGACTGGTGTCTCTCTCTATCAAATGGTTCTCCACAACACTTTACTGTTGACTAGGTTGCTTGCTCTGACTACATCACCTTGTTCATTGCTCTGATTGGTCGTAGCTCTAACCAACTGCTTGCAGAGGCAGTTTGAGACGCAATAGTTGGTCCCGCCTCCTGATTGAGGAGATCCTATGATCTCATTTTCAGACCCTACATCTGTGCAGAGTTGGGTCTGATTGATCAGGCTACTTTATTATAAAAACAAAGAAAATACAAGAAAAAAATCTCAAATTTCATGAAATCGTGAATTTGTGTGATAAAAAATTGACTTTTGGACAAAAAAGATAATCCTGAACTTCTTGACATAAAATTGCAATTACAATCATTGCTATATTTGATGGTGAATTAGCTGCTCAGCAGTTGTCCTGCAGAAATAACATCCATAAAGTCAGTAGATAAAGGGTGCTTGAGTACCACCTGGAGTCTCTCTGTTAATGACATTTGGCAAACAGTTGCCCAACTGAATATCCAGGACACCTGTCACATTCCTCCATAGCTGCTAATGATTTTTATCCCACTGTCGGTGCAGGTTGACGGGGACAATGCTCAGAGTGTACGTATACTGAAAATGTGGGCCATTCTCACTCATGTTGCATTGGATATGCACTGAACAACCATCTCATTGTGACCACATGCTTCATGTTTAGAAGCTCCTCCTTGTTCCTCTAAAACATCATCATCTAGTTCAATTGCTCTGCAAGAAGGGAAAAGAACTGAGCGTATTTCTTCTTTTGCTGTTCAGCTACCATCACCCTGGCTGTGCTGAGCAAAAGCAAACACTGTCCAATGAAAGTTTTCTGTTGTTGCATGCAGACTGAGCACAAAATGCAGTCTTACTCGCCCCCATGTCACTGACCCGCTTATTGTTATTGCCCCTGTAACACCCAACTGACTGCCTTTCTTTCTTTTCTTTTTTTTTCCAACAGAGAAACAACTATTTCATTAAATGCTACCAGGCAAATCGCTCAACCAGTTGAAGAGAATGGATTTACATGTCAGGTTGAGGCAAGCCTGAGCGCTCCTGAAATGTGAAAATGCCTCCAACATTGTAACAAAGTAAAGTTGGGTTACCAGCTGTGAAAATGCTGTCAAATATGATGAAACATCTACAGGTGAGTTACTGTAGCTGCAGTGAAATAACTTCAGCACTCTTATATTATGATTTTAAAGCAGAATTTTATTGGTACAATACACATGAAGTGCATGTACAATAAATACTTAGTGTTGACTTTTTCCATGAGGTTTGAGCTTCCTGTTTTAAATGTATCCTTTGGCATCTTTTTAGTTTTACAAAATGTTATTTTTGTCTTAGTATTGATGTTTAGGTAGGTGCATTCATTAAGAAAGCTATCCTACCTGGTGATGTGGTTGTAGGGACTTGGATGGCGCCCTTCCCAGGTCCCATTGGATTGGACAGCACCCTCTCTGGATTCTGGGTGTGGTGGGTTCACTTTGGTTAGGTTTCGGAGGAGGCTAAGGGTTAGGTTTAGGGTTCAGAGGAGGCTAAGGGTTAGGGTTAGGTTTCGGAGGAGGCTAAGGGTTAGGGTTAGGGTTCTGAGGAGGCTAAGGATTAGGTTTAGGGTTCAGAGGAGGCTAAGGGTTAGGGTTAGGTTTCGGAGGAGGCTAAGGGTTAGGGTTCTGAGGAGGCTAAGGGTTAGGGTTAGGGTTCGGAGGAGGCTAAGGGTTAGGGTTAGGGTTCGGAGGAGGCTAAGGGTTAGGGTTAGGTTTCGGAGGAGGCTAAGGATTAGGGTTAGGGTTTGGAGGAGGCTAAGGGTTAGGGTTAGGTTTCGGAAGAGGCTAAGGGTTAGGGTTAGGGTTTGGAGGAGGCTAAGGGTTAGGGCTAGGGTTCGGAGGAGGTTGACTGTTTGTCCTCTAGAGGACACACATGCATGGGCACAGGAACCAGACGTCTAAAAGATTTTCAGGGTCCCTCCAAAAAAATGGAAAAAAAAGGTAAGGAAAGAAAAAATAAAAAAAATGGGAAGGGAGAAATTGAAAAGAAATCTTAAGATAAATGTACTCAAACTAAATATATATACCCTCAAAAAAAGGAAAGGTATTTTCAAAAAAGGTTTATGCACGAAACCTAGGAAAATACATAACAAATCAATAAAAAAATGCTAAGATTAAGATCACATGGACATATACATATATGCATACACCTAAATATGCATCCTCCAAGACGATAGAAACACTATAAAGACAATAATGATGATTGTATCCTTCGGGGGCCTCTCTTTCTCTCTCTCTCTACAGGCACCACTTGTCTTCGGAGAATGATGGTCGTGGGTCCAGTCCTAGAGGTAAGTAATGTGTGGACTATTTAAAAAATATATTCAGGAATATATCTATTTATTTATCTATTTATTCTTTAGGTTTAAAATACTCTTTTCCCCATCCTCCTCAGTGATGAGGTTCAAGATTAGGAAAGTGGGATTCTCGTATTATAAGGACTTTAAAAAGCTAGGAGCTATTCCAAAAAATATGAAGAAAACATGTAATATTTAGTAGTGCTATTAGAGCATAAATAAGTGCTTCAGACTGTAAGTTCATTTAAAAATCGGACACACACTCAAAAAAAAACACAGCAACTCTAGCAGCTACAGAATCCCTTAACAGAGTCTCTGGCCTACGATTCTGAGTTGGGCGTCCTCCAGGGACGGTGTAGTCAGATCTCTGGTAAGTTGAGGAAAGATTTCCAAGGTGGTTGCTACTACTTAAAAAGTCTTATGGTTGTTTATGACTGATAAGGTTTCTCCCTTTTTCATCTCCCCTTCCTCTGCATGTCCTATTTCCCCAGCATCTGCTGTGGTTTAGAGTGAACTACATCCGCAAAGGAACCACGTTAAGGGTCCCCCTGGACGACTTGGGAGTTCTGGGAATCTTTGCAGGGGGATGGCATTTTTTGAGTGGGCTGTCCATTTGTAGTGAATATTGTGGTCACTTTCTGGGCTCGTCACTTTGGTTAGGGTTAGGGTCTTACTTCACACCACCTGCCCTTTCAGGCTTCCCTGTCGGAGTCAGTCCTCTTGACAGAATCAGGGTTTGAGGTGTTAATAAAATATGCCTGATCAAATTGTCAGAGGGCTGTTGACGGTCTGCTTCAAGATGAAATTATCTAACTTTACAACAAATTGCTCTCCTCTTGTGGTCTAATTAAAATGATGACACAGCTGACTTCCTTTTTGAACAGAAGTTTTTTTCATGTCATTACAAGACAATCATCTGGTGATCAACTGGTGATTACATTTTAAAAGTAACCTCACCACTGATAAGAGGAGCATGTTTCTTAATTCTTTATTGCCCCCAAACTGAGACTTGGTGCTTAATTAGCAACCAAACAAAAAGGGTCCAAAACAACCCATAGTTTCCTTTATGTCTACAAAAAAAAAATCATTAATTTATTTTATGAAGCTCTTATAATGGCATCATTCTAACACAGGAGGACTCAAGAGCTGATTACTTTGGCCTTGGACTTACATTTGCACCCTCGATTGACCTGTGAGTTGACCTTTCACAGTCATAATGCTTTAGTCTGATAGACGAGCATGAAAGAGGTATAAGATAATTAGCTGGACAGTTACTCTTCAGCCCGTGAAACTTTAGCGTCTTCAGTGGACAGGCGTCTTCATCGTTCAGCATCAGAAGATACAAACTGAACTTTGGCAAAGGTTCTTAAAAAGATTTTGATTAAGCCTCTGCTCCTTTTCTAATGTCAGCAATCTCTTTGGACAGAACGATGTTGAAGCAAAAACTGAAGCCTCAACACAGACGATACATTAAGATAATATTAATCAACAAATATTGCGTTATAAAAATACTACTTCTGTGATATACAACAATTAACACTCACCTTTAATCAGAGAGGCTTTGCACAGCGACCAATAGACATTTACGTACAGTAGCAGGAAGTCAGTCCTGGCCTCTAATAGGAACTTAAACTTTATATGAATATTCAAAGTTGTAAGGGGCGCTTGTGAATGTTAAGATGTTGCATGAAAAGAATTTTGCTCTAGAGCTTCATCCATGTTAATCATGCTTCCCCTCAGTCGAGCTTGTAGATGGCACCTTGCTACTCAGCTGGTGTAGTAAAAGGAAACCACTTTGCCTCCAACTCACACTCATCTCCTTGCATTAGAAGATACTAATATCTGTAGACACCCGACCTTCCACTTAACTACCAGCGTCGTGTGAAAGCTTTATTCTTCCTGTAAAATACACGTGTACTGGGCATTAGCTGCCTCTAGTTTAAGATGGTGTTTCACGCTGTAGGTGCTGTCTGTGTCAAACGAGGGCAAATCAAATACTTTGATGCTTTTTTATCAATCCTATCATATTATCTTTCCCCCCAATCATATTATCAAGGAATTATTTTGGGCTGTTAATACATTTCTGTATTAGATCCTCTTTGTTCTGTCTGAGTCAAGGCTACTCAAAACACTCAAGGCCCAGTCCTGAAAGTGCCTCACAATGCTTCAGTTCAGGATTGTGATAACTAACTTGTTCAAACAGTGTTGAAAATCTGTATTTTTAATACTTAGTAGGAATCTTCAAAGTCCAATGAATTCAGAAAAATGACCATGAATTTGAATGAAGGAAAGAAAGCTGAGAAAAGGTGAAAAGGTTTCTAAGAAATGAAGATACAATAGAGGCATAATCAGCTCCACACAGCACACCTCTTTAACTGCTTTTTAAAACAAATACACATGTGGAGAAAATTGTTGGTACCCTTCCATTAAAGAAAGAAAAACCCACAATGGTCACAGATTGAAACTGGTGTAGTAAGTGTAAGGTGTGATCTGACTCTAATGAACCTTGACCTCTGGCTTCTGTAGAAGTTGTCCTCGGCTCTTTGGTGACCATTTGTATGATCCATCTCTTCAGTTTGTCATTGATTCTCCTCTGGCGGCCACGTCCAGGAAGTTTGGACCTGAACCTTCTGAATAATACTTGCATCTGTAGTTAAAGGGACATGCAGCTGCTCTGAGATGGTTTTATATCCTTTACCTTTAACATGCTTGTTTATAATTTTCTTTCTGATCTCCAGAGACAGCTCGCGTTCTGTGGTCCATGTTCAGTGCAGTACACACCATGACGCCAAACAGCCAGGAGCCTCGTGTACAAAGACTTGCGTGGATTTCCTACTGAAATATAACGTCCACTCAAATCCAAATGTCCTCCTACAAAAAAAGTACAAACTGTTCACACGCTGGAATCCAAGAATATTTCCTTTGTACATCCCAATAAACATGGAATTGAGCTCACATGCTTGAGGACCCAACCCCTCCCTGTCCATGACCTCATAAATATGCAAATCATGGAGGTGCTACGCTCTTTAGCACGCCGTCCTAAGCAAGAAACACAGCGGATGGGAGAGTGTGTGTGCAGCTGTCAATGTTGTGACATGAGAGAAGCACACACACAAGCAAATGAGAAAAAGGAGGTGGCTCAGCTGGAACAGTGTTTGTCCATAAACCTGAAAGTTGGTAGTTTGAACCTTAGGTCCTCTTGTGGCCACCAAGACACCAAGACTGGGGGAAGGTCAGCATTGTTTTTGTGCTTTGGAGCTGTAGCTGAAAAGCGCACAAGTGTAAGTCATTTACCATTTACACACTGTTGTTGAAAATTAGTGAAGAAGTTTGCCAGAGAAAATGTGAGGCTGATTAAGACATTTCACACTTTACTTACAGGATTATTAACATGAGGACTTTGCACACAGAGACAATCAGGGGCTTGTTAGAAAGATCTTAAACTTGCAAAGAACAGCAAGTTACCAACTTTAACCACTGATTAGTAACGATGCTGTGAAGATGGGATGGAAATTGGGCGAGCACATGATCAATGCATGTCACGGTTGCGCATCACATATGATCATACATTGATTGGTACATTGATGGAATGAAAATGTTTCCTTTTGACAATACAAATTCATCATGTGACGGCGCTTTTACGGCTGCAGGTCTGTGCACAGTTCCAGGAGGATTGACTTTAAATAGTCAGACTGACTGATTGCAGGACTGAAGACACCTGTGATGCTGATTATTTGACTCACCTTAGTTTAACATGTCACTATGGTGACATGTCACATGTCACCATCAGTTTTTGTCCAGGCCAGTTTCATTAGTTTGTTGTTGTTTTTTAAATGTTTCTGTTGAACCAAAATTCAAAAGCAACGTCTGATTTTCATTAGTTAATTTTCAGTCATTTTTTATTCATTATACTTTTGTCAGTTTCATGTTATTTCTGTGATCATTGTGGGTTTTTCTTTCTTTAATGGAAGGGTACCGTCAGTTTTGTCCGCGTGCGTATCAATGTGGTAACAACTCTGCTTTTAGGCATGGTCACTATGATCTACTGAATTTAAAAGTGAAAGGTGAAAAAAGTCTTTTTCAACAAAGTTGGCTGGCAAATATATGGTAATAATGCTGTCTTACTCGTCCTCTTCAACTGTGAATGTAAATTCATATTTGTGGTCTGAAACTGGTGACCGATTTCCCTCCAGATGTCGACATCTACCTCATTTCTCTGCTGGTATGTGAAGCGGCTTCCTCGTATAGATCCACCGTGAACTCGTAAACTCCACGCTCCTCTTCAGTTTTATTTTGTTTAAATTATATCCAATAACCCTTTATCCCTATGATTTTGTTCTATTTTACACAAAAAACTCCTGATTTGAATGAAATAAAATTAAAATAAAAACCCAAAACATTTGTTTACCATTTACAACTGGTTTATGTTGCATCTCTTTTGCAGAACAAGCTGTGGTGTAACATCTAGAGATTTCATAAACTGTTGGTCTGCAGAGATTTAAATTCATAACTATCTCTAAGGTTCACAGAGAATGGGGTAAAAGAGAGAGAAAATATCCACCATGTGTCCTCAAGAGCTTAAACTAAAGATCAAAAAGAGGGAAAGAAAAGTCCAGTTGCCTTCGACTCAAGTCTTAGAGAATTACCTTGAGCTGGTTGACCAGCATATCCAAGAAGTTGCAGGATTTTTATTTTACTCACTTATTTAGGCATTTAGTCCGGTTTGTACATTTGATTTTTCTTTTCTTTTCTTTTTTTGTTTAATGGACGGTTGATAATTGGCTGACTGTTTTCAGGTTCTTCCTATAAAGTCGTGAGCTACACATTAAATCAGCGAGACAGCAAGAAGCTTGCCGGCAGCCATTAATGGTTGTAATTGTAGCCTTCAGTGGAAAATATTGTAAGCCTTCGAGAGTTTCTTTTCTAAGAAAAAAATATATATATGAAAAGGAACATAAAACAACAGGTCGCTCTTCAATTATTTCTATTTCCTCTTTAGGCAAACTGTCTGAGGTATAGTTTTCAGAACTTGCTGAAACATTCTTGCAGTCGGTACTGCTGCCTGTGAATCATTATTGGAGAAATTTTTACGATGACAGTGCACCTATGGCAGCAATAATAATGATAATAATAACGATAATAAAAACAATCCTAATACGCAGCAAGAAGTTATAAGAAGTTGTTAGTTTCTTATTGTTTGTGTCACCTGCTGCAGGCAGAAGCCATGAAAATGGCTGGAGCGAAGGAAAAACACCTAATCATCACCAATAAAAACCTAATACACTCTTGCTTGGGTGGCAATGTTAATTATGCGAGGACATGAAGATTTTATGGAGTCAGACAACACAGTGGCATAAAAATCACGCTGATATGATTGCCTTTGGGGAGTGTTTTTATGTCCTGAAACCTTGAAAAATTGGACACAGTTGGGGGTGATGGGCATTATCAAGCCAAGTCATGCTGCTGAAGATTGTCAGAATGAATCCCATCTTCCTCCACTCATGCGGGCCTTACTGTACCATATATTTTCATTGGGATCGTGGTACACTTATAGGAGATGTGATGGGATGAAATTCGATCCAACAGGCGTGGCAGTCACTGGGTAGGAAATGGTACTCTGTGTCTCAGAGGGAGGTGAGCTGAGACAGTTTATGATTTAGCTCCACATGTGCAGTCAACTGGTACGAGTACAAGTTTCAGAATGTCTTTCACTGCGAGTTCTTGTTCGATCTAGCTGCATTTTGTTGCTCAACAAATTCAAACTTGGGTCTTGACAATCTTCCATGTGCCTCAAGGCTGGTCTGTCAAGGGCGCACAAGCTGTAAATCAGAAATGGAGAGCTGGATAGCAGAGTGTGGCGCTCATTCCTGACATCAACCATGTCCTGCCACTGACTTATATCTCTGATGAGGGGGCATGACCCACCGTCACCATCTCATCTGACTCCCATCTCTTTTCATTCCTCTCTTTTTTTTTCCTTGTCTGACATTTCAGAAAGCCAGTCACCAAATCTGATCCAATTCAAACCTTCAAGATTTGATCAGTTTTGATGGTTAGCTCACCATTATGAGAATCTCTGTTGATGACATGCCAGGTTCACTGGGGCTTTGCCAAGATACTCCTGCGTCCTTATACTTTCCTGTGCCCTTATTTATAATGGCAGACTCACTAGGTTAATTATTTCATTCAAGGGTAACACTGCATTCAAACAGCATATTCTTCATGTGAGCAGCGATCTTAATGAGACAGTGAGAAATAGTTTTCTATTCAGAGGCCTCCAGGGGTGAGCAGGAGGGCATGCTGGGGATGTCAGATTGTATATCTATTTGAGAGGGGCGTGGATGTAGCAGCGTTGCATTAACTCTATACAGGCAAACATGTAGCGAGATTAAACTGGAGGTTAGAGACCTGACTCAAGGTTTTATGAGGAGGTTTCCAATCACATGAAGAGTGGAACCCTGGAGAACCCTTTATTTTACTGCATGAAGATGACACATCATCATACTTTCACACCTTAAATCCAAAGCAAAGACACTGTGAACCACAATAAACATATACCAAATCAAAATCAATGCTTTTCAAACTCAAGCGCAAACCAAAAAGTCAGAAGTATTAAAAAAAAATTTGATGCTAAATATAAATAGGCTATAAAATAATTAATTCTAAAAGTGTCTTAGCATTTCATAATTACACTGGCAGCTAGGAGACAAAATAAAAAATATTCATTGGAAAATGATCGAATGCCACTTAATCTTTTCAGAATCCAGTGTGTCGCACTTGTGCAGCAACATAAGCAACTAAATTCAGTTCCATTAACTTTTACTCATATTTCATGAATTCACAACAAAGTCATCTGAAGGCAGTTTACGCAGAAATTATTCTAAATTTGCAAAGTTAAATACAATCCAGTTAAATCCAAACTGTGATCCAATTCAGTCCAGTTCACTGTAACTGATGCATAATCCAATCCACTCCAATTCATAATTAACTTCATTCCAGTTGAGTTCAAAATTTAATATGTGTCTAATGTCAATAGATAAGAATAGTCAAGCTGAGGAACCCAACAGACTGCATCAAATCTCCACTTTGGTCCATTGCTCAACCTGAGCAAGCATTAGGCGACAGTGGAGAGCAAACAAACCAACAAAACGGTTTACTAAAGCTGAAAAGCTCCAGCAGACCCAGACTGACAGGCTCACATTTATCTGCCTTACCAGTTGGGTTGTTACATACAAGAAAAGTATCACATCATCAGTTAAGCTCCTTAGGTAGAGAAGGTGTCTGCTTCCCAACACTAACTGGGAGCTGCTCTGTTGGGAAGATATAAAACTAATGAGATGAAACTTAAGAGGGAGCCAGTCCCTTAATGGCTTTATATATGCGAGGAGAAGAATTTTAAACACTATCTTGAAATTAATGGTAAGTCAGTCAATGGAAGCCGAGATTAGGGAAGTATCATGTCTCCTGCTAATCCTCATCAGAATTCTCGATGCAGCATTCTGGATCAGCTGAAGGTGGTTCAGGCTCATTTTAGGACCACCTGCTAACAAAGAACTGCAGTAGTCTAATTGTGAAATGGCAAATGCATGGACTAGAATCAGTCTGAGATAAGATTTACTGAATTATAGCAATATTGTGAAGGTGAAGGAAGACAGATTTTAAACTTGTTTTATGTGTGATCCGAAACACAGGTTCATGTTAAAATTGACTAACAGTGGTACTAGATGCCAAAAATAGCATCATTAGGAGTTTTTAAATGACTGGACAATCTATTTCTGACATCATCAGGCCAAAAGACAACAACATCAGCCTTTTTTGAGAGAGACTTTAAGAGCTGTCTTATCGACCTGATAAATCTGACCTTAAACAAGCAGCTGAGTATCAGTAATACTTTCAAGCCTCTGTAACATAATGTTAACTTCTGGTATTAGCTGATCTATCCTGCACATCAACAGAGGAACTTTATCCTTTTCTTCCATTAAGACCAGTTTCATCTTTGGGATGTTGCTGGTTTTCCTCACCTGAAAGTGTTTCTTTCACAGCACACTGACTGAAATGAATATTTCAAAAATATTAACGGACCACTGTGTGCAGTAACTCCCATGTCTGAGTTATGGGATAAGAGTCTTGTCCTGGAATGCAACATTTTACTTTCTGCAATTTATTATGATCTTGAATTTCATCTGTTCATCTTTGTTGTGCACCAAATTTCTCTTCTGCTCGTGTATTGTTCACCTGTACATCAGTGCTGTGCCCGTTTGCTTGTTAAATCTAGTAAAAAGAGGCTTTGCCCTTGTTTTTCTTTCATGACATTGTGATGTTCTATTACAATTCTCTTTCTGGGAGTTCACTTTGTATATTAGCTTCATTTTGTTTAAATTATATCCAATAACCCTTTATCCCTCTGATTTTGTTCTATTTTACACATAAAACTCCTTCAAGCTGTTTAATATATATATATTCATCTTCATGAGACATACACTGACAGAGAGCTCTTGGATGTGATCAAAGCAAGGCTGTTAATTGTTATAAAATAAGGTGACATTATGTTGCTTGCGACCGAAATTCGAAATTGATTCTTGTTATTTAGACATTGATTAATTACTTTGCTGATCCCATGGTTGAAAATTAAATATTTTTCATACGATCGAGTTCAGGTTTTTTCGTATTTTAGCTCTTTTTTCCCCCATGGGTGCTTTAACAGCACTGTTACGTAAATTGTTAACGTCATGAAGTCAGGAACTCTTTCATAAGTTAATCTACATGGGATCTTTGCTTTTAAAAATTTAGAGCTGGTTGTGTAATGGCCAATTTATTAACAAGTAGTTAGATGTTCTAAAACGTTCTGCTAATTATTTCTTATTTTTTTCCCTTTCCAGTCTGAAAGGTTTTTGTTTTATCCATCTGGTGCTGCAGTCTGGTCCCAAATGTTCGATGACGAGATACTTCATGAAGAGAAAATGACGAGCCAAAGAAGAATACATCAGATGAAGTGGGCGGATGAACTGTGGCATCTACTGGCTCATCACCACAGCTTGTCGTGAGGACTTAAGATGGCCCAAAATGTTTCAGCTCGGTTTGATAAATTTATCTCTGAACTTGGCATCTGGCACGTTGCAGTATATACACCATTTGTGCTTGGTTATATCAGCATGAAGCTTCATTTCAGGAAATATCACTGAACTTTTTTCTATATAGTGTTTTTGTTGTTGGTGTTTTTTTTTATTATTATGATTATTGTTTTAAGCTTCCAGGGTTTTTCTTTCATGTTTTTGAAATACATGCCACACAAGTTCTGATCATGCAAGTTCCATAGACAAGTAGACGTTTTCTTTTACTTTTGTTTTAAAATTGCTTTAGAAAAAGAACAGAACTGTTCTGTCTGGACAGATTTTTCAGAGATTAATTTCTGCAACATTTTTTTTGGCTCAGATTGAGAATGCAGTGTCTTTATAGGACAATATTAAAAGCTGTACTGTTCTGGGAGAGCTGATAATGACTCAGCGTGCGCTGCAATCATAAAACAACCGTCACATCTAAAGGAAATCAGCAGCAAAGTCAGCACTAATTAATGTTGTACGTCAAAAATGGAAATAAGAGTATATGGATTCCACAGAAATGTCAACACTGAAATATCACGAGAACATCATAAATCTGTGCATTACAAATTCATGAATTACAAATTCATGAATGTTTGTGGATGGACTTTCTTTTTCTTCTGATCCTCTTGTAAGGTTGGATTTAAATGGAGACTTATTACCTGTGTTTTACCATCAATATATTGATTTTTCCTGGAGTTTTAATTACTTATTTTTATGATACTTGTGTTGTACTTTCTTGTTTTTATTGATTGTATCATTTGTATTTCTTAACAAATGTGTAGTTGTGTAGTTATTTTAACCCTGTTTGTATACTTGTGTAGTTTTTGGCAAGATAATTTAGGAATTGTCTCGGGACAACAGATGAAAAATAGCCTCTTGGCTAATTCTGGCACATTTACAGAAATGTCAATTAATGCGCATTGTCCCTACCAAATAAACTGAAATTGAAATGACATCACATTTTCTGAGTTTGCGTTCATATATTTGTTAATACAAATATCAGGTCTGAAAACATAATCATTTAGTGAGGTGTTATAGCAGAGATCACATATCCCCCCTTTAGGTCCACCTACAGGTCCACACGTTGCTGCTTGTGCCGTGGTTCTGAAGTGAGAGGTGGAAACTATGTTTCCCTTTATTTTCTTATCATAGCAGCAGTTGAATAATTCATATAAGATAAGAAAGAATAAAATAATGCTCGATCTGATGTTTCAGATCCTGTATAGAAAATCCAACTTTACTTTTTTTTGGAACCCAGTTCTTAACATTGAGCAATGCTAGTTTCTAAATATTGTGGAATGGATCAGGGTGAATCAAAGCTTTTTGCATCATTTGACTCCTTTGTTAACCAAGTAGTTGAATTTAACTCGCAACTCATGATGGGACTGGATGGTATGTCTAAAAGGAGAACAGTATCAACTATCTGGCTGAACTGCAGACAGAAGAAATGTTGGTATTTAAAAGTAAAAATTACTATTGAACTTCTGATTTTATCTGGACTGTTTTGAATCAGCCCTGCGATGGACTGGCGATCTGTCCAGGGTGTTCCCCTGCCTTTTGCCCGAAGTAAGCTGGGATAGGCTCCAGCAGACCCCCGTGACCCTGCACAGGAAATAGCGGGTAT
>JBAMYA010073382.1:0-24820 GCA_037176975.1 Arrhamphus sclerolepis
AAACAACAAATCAATAATAAACAGAGCAAAACAATGTCTACTAACTTTTGTATTGTAGTCTGTTGTTGAAATGACAGCACTAACCAATCAGCATGCAGCTCATCACGACAGCAACCAATCAGATCGTAGCCTAATTAATTACTAAAAGAACAGCTTTTTCTCACAGACAGGGTAAAAATACATTTCCTATTTAGACTAAATAAATAAATAAATCAGCCAATTAATGCAGTTTATGGGACCAGAATGAGCAGCTAATCAGAAACTATTGGATACCTGACGATAATTCACACAATTCTCTAATGTTTCTAATGAAGAACTACACAGTGTACCTCATTGTAAAGTGTTAATCTTTATTTTATTATTTATTTATTTATTCAACCTTTTCCAGAGTTTTGTTTGCTGGAAGAGGCAAACAGTTGCACAGACTGCAGATGCTGAGATAGTTACTTGAAACTTAAGAATGGCATCATAATCGCATCATTTCTTTGTCTTTGCCGTCCGTTTTGTCACCAGCTGGAGAGCTGCAGCCCAGAATCTCGCTGACGTATAACGGTGAGAAGATCCAGGCTCCTGAAAAGGCAGAGGTTACCTGGGGCGACTCCTTCGTCCTCACCTGCTCCATTGAGTGCAGTTGTCCTCCGGGCCTTTTCACACTCACCTTCTCAGGCTCCAGCGCCACCCAAAACAAGTCGGCAGTGAACCACACAGCCTCCTTTCACTTTCCCAAAGCTGCGTTTGAACACCATGGGAACTACAGCTGCAACTACACTGCAAGAAGCTTAAACTTCAAACAGGCAGAGCCGCTCAGTGTCATCATTACATGTGAGCAGACTGCAAAACACACACCTGCGATTGCACTGCAAACATAAAAGCTGCAGGTTTCAGTGCAACACCTTAATATTAGTGGCAAAACCACCAGCTGCTGTATCAATAATGTGGTTTGTGGAAACAGCTCATGCTTATTATTACCTGTGAACAACTGAAATAGTTGTCAGTTATTCTTTTTCACATTCAGAACTCAAACTGAGGCTGAAAATGTGCTGGACTGAGAGGACTTTATAGACCGCAGGGTAACTTGGTGTAATGAGCACTCTCAACTTCCCTTTTAGATTCACATTTGCTTTTTGAATGCATCCACAGGCCTTCTCTTGCAATGTAAAGACGTACATGGTATCGCCCAACCCTACTCAGGCTCCTTGGAAAGATGGGTCTTGGTTTGTGTCTAAATAAATCAGAGAATCTGTCCAAAAGTTCTGACTTTTTCTAAATTTCTTCCATTGTGTCCTTGGGTCAGCCTGGGTGGAGGTCGGATTCATGTGAATGGTACCAAACCGCCTCCATGGGGTCTTCTGCATTTGGAAAAACACAATAATTGTTCTTGTGCCCAAAAATAAAGACCCAATGACGTGAATCAGACATCACTAAAAATCAAAACAGCTGAAATAATCATGAAAGAAACTCCTCTGATGGTGGTTTAGGGAGGTTTGGATCCACCAGCTGTCATCAGAACTGCAGCTTCTGGATATGAGCTGTCCAGCATCCCTTCAGGAGCGACTTTAGACGCTCTTTATTGACCTTGAGCGGTCGCCTGGGCAACAAAATTATAAAAGCTGCTTCAGCAAAAGCTGCAGTTAAAAACAGACTGGACATAAAACCAGAAACAAACATAAACATAAAAACTGCGCAAATGCAGATGAAGAAAAGTACACATGTAAAAGGAAATATGTGCACATATTAAACAGATATTCACTTAAATATGCACATTTATGTGCTGTGTGAGTTTATTAGCTTTGCTTCTGAGGCTTGAACAATGCCAGAACCTGAAAGGTCAGAAAAATAAATATATTTTAATGTTATGTTATGTTTTTTATGCATGTTTGACCCTTGAATTGTATGTTAACTGCTGCCTCTTGGTCTGGACGCTCTCGTAAAAGAGATTTTAAATCTCATCGTGCTTTTCCTGGTTAAACAAAGGTTTGAATGAACAGCAGGTAGAGGAAGTAGAGGAAAATACCAGGGTGATGATGCTCATGGTGCGTCAAGATTTAGAGAGATGCACATCTGGCGATGGGTTAATGGTTCAATGTAGAAGCAACATATCTATTACATGGCACAAAATAGGTAGAAAAAATCTTTTCTTCTTTCTTTTTCAGTTCCTTTCATGCTGCTGATCATCTCATTATCTGCTGGCATCCTGATGATGCTCCTGGTGGCATGCTTGGTGGTTTTTATGCTGAGGAGAAGAAGAAAACTGAAGATATCACAGCCCCAGAGCCAAATTCAAAGTTAGTCCTCAGAAAAAACAAGCCATGTTTGACAGAGTTCTTAACATGTAAGAACATAAAAAAAACGGTTCATAATCATGATGTTTTTTTTGTCTTCTAGTGACAGTCCAAGACATCGAAGAAGATGAGGAGGATGACGACTACGTGAACATTGGGGAAGAGCAGCGAGCTGGAGGAATGGAGGAGGAAGACGCAGATTACGAGGAAATGCAAGAAGATGATCTTTACATCCATCCCCTGCAGCTCAACAGGTGGGAAGAAGAAGACACGGACACCTCCAGCGATGATGAGAATGACTATGTAAACTTAGCACAGTCAGAAAATGTGGATATTTATGGAGATGAGGAGGATCTATATCAGAACTTCTAGATCTCACAACAAATGTAGACCTGGTTACAGAACTCACAAAGTCACTCCTCCCTTCATCCACACATCTGTTTGCTTGGGCTGCCTGAAGGTAAGGCACATCTGGATGGTGTCATGTCTGATGATGTTTAATGCCAAAGGTTTGAGAGTGCGCTCCTGCCTCCACTTCCTCCAGAGGAACGTTACATACTGAAAAAATCAGTTTTAAATTTCATTTTAACTCTGTTATTCACTGAATGTGATTAAAAAAAAAAAAAAGTGCTCTGGATTCAGCCTGACTTATGCTTCTGCAGCGGCGTTTGCGCTTCTGCATTAATGTGTGTCGTTCTGTAATTCCACCACTAACCACTAGATGGTAGCGTGGGCTCTTTTCCTGCAGCGCTGCAGCTCACCGTACCGAGTTTTTTTGTTTGTTTACTTCTGATATGTCGCTCAGACAGCAACGGAGCGAATAAAGTATATTTTAGCCTTTCATGTTCAAAGAATACCTCAAATGACTTCTGCACTGCATTCAAACTGCAGACATATTCTAACACTGGAACTATTTTTTCTATTTTAGCTGTTCACTAAAACATGAAGTTACAAAAATGAAAAGAAGTGCACAGTGTCAACTTTGACAGTTTTCTTTTTAGAGAAACTAGTCTCATAATTAGTCTCTGCCTGGGTAGTTAAAAATGTACTGATCCACACATAAATAATTTGATTAGAAAAATTCTACAACACAGTCATATCATCAGACACTCATTTAATTTTTTTTACGACCCCAAAGCTTCTTTTGCAAGCAAATTGCTAAATATGAGTGCATGAGGGACCTGTCAGATGTCAGAAAATGCTGAAATGTTTTAAGCAGCATTTTTGCCCACATATGTGTAGCTCTATAAAGGCTAAATGTTTCAATGAGTTAACAGAATATCTCATCAACTGTTGATTAGAAAAGAAAAGCCTCCATGTACTTTTAAGGATTTTAAAATCCTGTTTCTGTACACACTCCATCCTGTTCAGGTCACATTGGGTTGGAGCTGCCATCTGGTGTAACGTGGAGTACTTCCAGGAGAGGTTTCCAGTAGCGACATTAAGTCGTTTAGCATAAACCAATCAGCTCTAACGTGATGATCACTGACAGGAGACATGAGTGAACTCTGATCATATTATTGCAATGTGATGCAAGTCAGTTTGGATCGATCCTTACATTAAGCTTGTTACAAGAAAAGTCTGTACAGTGAATCTTTCCTTTAAATGCAACAAGTGATAATACAGTTACACATATCTATAGGTGTTAGTTGCATTTCGAATCTGTGGCGTTAACTGGCTACATGCAAGACAGTGCTTGGAATTTGTGTGGCTGTTAACCTAAAGCTACAAAAAATAAATAAATTGTACACATTTGTAAATCCACAAATTTAAGAAAATTATGGGACTAATTCCTCTCTGTATTTCTTTTTGTTGGTGTCTTATTGCTGTGTCATGATCTTTTCTAAGCTGCAGAAGTCACGGAGAAAATTATCACAATGTTGCTCTAATAGGTAAACTAATAACGGTCGTCTCGTAACGTTATTGTTTTGTACCTTTTGTGTTTCAAACCTTTGTCTTCCCGTCTCAAGTCAACTTTTTAACGCAGCATGACATGTCAGAACTGTCCATCATCAGGACTACAAACAAACCCATCAATGGTGGCTTCATGCCCAAAAGCACACAGAAGGCCTCCAGTAGTTTCTGATAATACCCAGTTATGTGAAAAGATATTTTATATATTTTTATACCTCTGGCTACGTGGGGGTACAGCTCTGCATGTGTTGATAAGTCACTGCGTGAATGAGTGGATCTTCCAATAAGATGCACTTTTATGTCTCATGGAGGGGCTGACAATTTTTTTCTTGGAGGATGCTGCCCTCAGGTGGCCAGAAGTGGCATTGCTACATAGACATGCTTTGCAGGGGTTGGCAAATCCAGTCCTTAACAGACCTGTGAAGGTTTGAATGACAAACTGATGATTTGTTCATTTGAATAAGGGAAAATCACATCACAGAAGCCCTCAAGAACTAGATCTGCCCACCTTTGCTTCAGGGTTTGAGTTAACTAAAGATGTGAAACAAAGCAATCACTGAAACTACCTCTAACCCCCCCCCCGCAGGTCATTTTGGCCTCAGCCTTTACTGCCTTGCAAGTGTTAAACAAACGGAACAAAAGTTGCTTCTCTGCAACGCGTAGTTTCACCAACTCGGTACAAAGAGGGCGACGGCTCGTCAGGCACCTTGCAGTGTTATGATTTATTTCTTTAACAAATTCAACAGCAGTGAACCTCTCAATATTCTTTCACACAGCACATTTCCTTCTTCAGCAGATCATGACAAACATTTACTTCTTGGATCGGTGATCAGAAACCGTGAAAAACAGAACCACGAGGAGCAGTGAAGTAGAAGAAAGGAGGGTCGGGGGCGAGCGTAAGAAGAGTTCATCATCTAGATTGTCTTGCGCAGGACGGCTTTGTCCAAGAGGTTTGGGATGTTTGGGTCTCCAGTTGTTCTCTGTACTTCTTTCATCTGTCAGGGAGTGAGAGGAGAAAGAAGTGAGGGGGGGAAATGATGTCCTGATCTGATGAGGCCAGATAAGGAACAAACGTTAAGAAACTACTTACCTACAGACAAACTTGTAGTTAAGCAAAAGGATTTCCAAAAGCATTACCAAAAGGATCTGCTGATCCAGAAGCCTGAAGGACAGAAGCATTTTACCATAAAAAAAAGGAGCATCACTATGAAACTGCACACATGCATCAGAGTTAATGACTGTACCGTGGCGACAGGTGGCACTCCAAATGGATTGGAATCCGGGGCCCCGAAGGCTTTATCAAACATGTCCTGACTGTGTCCCTGCGTCGCCGAGCTGTTTAGGACTGGAGCGGAAGAAAAGGCAGCATTGAGGAGATCGGGGGTAACGCTTGGCGCTGGGGCAGGAGCTGGTTTGGAGACATCTAAAAATGCACATAACAGATTTAGCGACAGGCTTCCCTATTATACGATTCATTTGGAAAACTGTGAAAACAGGAAACGGTTCGGTTACCGTTATCAGCAAATGATGGCATTTGGTTGATGTCGAAGTCGTCGTGATCCGCAGCATCCTGAGCCAGGCCCACTTTATTGGAAAAGTACTCATCAAACGTCTTCGACTCCTTGCTCGGGGGCGGGGCAGCGTCGGGTGCGAGCTCCCCTTTCCTGGCTGGGATGGCCGGAGGCTTGGCGAGCTGGAAGTCCTTGAACATGTCCTTTCCGGTCTTCTTCTCTTTATCTCCGAGCGGATCCAAAGCTGTGAAGGCAGAGTTCTCTCGAACTGCCACCTTAGCAGGTGGTCGTGGAGGGGGGCGCGACGGACCCTGCTGGTCCCCCATCGCTTGGAAAGGATTGGACCCGGCAGGCTGACCCCAAGAGAGGTGAGGTGGAGAAAGAGGCGGGGGGCTAAAGTGGGGCGGCACCTGCTGGCCCCAGGCGTGGGGCGGCATGGGAGCGCCGAAGCCAGGTTGCTGCGGAAAGCCGGGTCTCGGGCCTGGAGCGGCCATTCCTGGAATGGTGAACATGCCGGGCGCAGCGGTGGGGGCTCCCCACATCCCTGCAGGAGGGACGCCTGTTGTAGCCGGCGGGCCTAACTGAAGATTTCCTGAGAGACGGAAGGGAAGGAGTAATTAACACGCAGGGAAAATCAACCTCATGGGGCAAATGCGATTATATTCTCCGTTTGCATTACCCAGGGCAGCTATGGAGGAAGGAGCAGCGCTCGCAGATGTGCTGTTGAAAAGGTCAGCGGGAGCAGAGGAGCCCTCTGAAGGAGCAGGAGCAGAAAACAGCTCTGCTCCAAACAGGTCGCTGGAGGCAGGCTGATGTCCGAAGGGAGAAAAAAAAAAAAGATTAGGTAACGTTCCAGCACACTTGGATAATCCTGAGTTAAAATTAAACCAACCTTTTCCCAAAGACAACCATTTACTAGATTTAAACATGCTTGAAATGAAAAACACTGACATGTTTGAGCCCTGCCACTTACCAGGGTTTTTAAAAAAAAATCACTGAAGCATAAATGTTAGGAAAACAGATTAGGAGCATTAATGAGAGCGGAGAGGCTGTTCAAATCTAGTGCAGAAAGTTCAAGTAGTACGTAAACACTAGCTCATGCAAGATGACAGAACAGGTCTAAACACTACAGACTTAAACTCCAGGTGTAAATTACAGGCCTTGAATCCTTAATTCACCCACTCCAGTTCCTAGCGTCTCCTGCCAGACACCAGTGCATATCCCAAATGCTCAGAAAGGGAGATGTTAGCGCCAGATGTGTGGCAAACGCATGCAGCCTCACTATAATTCATCCAGCTGTGTAATTTCACCTTTGCACTCCTTCGGCCTCGTCCAGACTTAGAGCTCTGCGGAGGCGGGCTTATGACAACCGAGTCCTTGCTATGAGTCGCTGGCGGTTCTGGTGGATGACTTAGGCCGTTAGAAACAGGGGAGGTTTTCAAAGGGGGGTCAAAAAAGGGATTTTTGGCTGAGAGAGCCTGACCAGAGTCATTCCCGTCCATCATGGCAACTGCATTGCCCTCGGGTATACTGCCCCCTAGTGGCCACTGTCCATTACTGAGAGCAAAGATCATGGATTTACTGGATAAACCATTCATCCGCTGACTGAGATATTCGGCTTCTTCGTTCAACCCGTCGTTAAAAAGTGTCTTACTAGTGCTGCTGGCGGTGCCGTTTAGTTGGTTACCAGCGGCGGGGGGAGCGTGTCCGTTATCTGGTGCAAAGCTAGAGGATGATTTGGAAAGAGGGTCGTCTCTGAAAGGGTCACTGTCTGGAGCTGGGAAGTAGCCAAAATCTGAGGAAAAATTATTTCCCTTTATGCAATTCTGATTGCTGTCAACTTCAGCAGAAAAGTCCAGCAAGAGAATGTCATTAGAGGCCTGGTTAACATGGGAGGGACAGCGAGAGACAAAAAAAAAAAAAAAAGAAGAAAAGAAAAGACAAGATTCATGAATCAATTCTGCAGGAAGACATAACACGTGTTATCAAAATGAACAATGAATCACATGGTGTGAAGAGGCATGAAGGTTTAAACCTGCTACCAGTAGAATATTTACAAATAATTACTGTCAGGATACACTTGAGTGGAAAATCAGTCTAGAGTCCATCTTCTAACCTGGGAAAAGTCTTTTTTTTTTTTTTTTAAAGTTATTTCTTGCTTCAAACAGCAGGAAAAACTGGATATGATCCACTCAGCACTCATGACCTGACCTCAAACTTGAGTTAATGAGGCTTTTAAGTGACAGTGATGTAAAATGTGTCACTAAATTTGAAATTCTACTTGTAGCAGCTTTAAAATTAAGATGAACAACACTCAGATTGGTAGCCAAGAGGCATAAACTCAATTCTTAAAAGATTTTTAACATTCTAATGGATTTTAAAAAGGCCAAACTTTGCTCTTTTAAGAACTGAGTTAACATTAAAACACGTGTGGAATGACATGGAGGTTATATTAAATGTGGTTGTTCTCGTATTGTATTACAAAGAATGACGAATTTTAAAAAAAGCATGTGGTAATCTTTGAAAGATGCACAGAAAGCACGTGGGATGTAAAGTACATACAGTAAATGTAATTCCAGATTTATGACAACACTCACAGTCGGAGTCTGGATGTCTGGAGGGGTCGACATGTCTCCAAAAAGGTCGAGCTGCTCCACCGGCTGGATGTTATAAAAAACAAAAAAACAAAAGCAAAACAGAAACATACCGTTTTTCTGATCCAGAAAAAAAGATATGCATTTCTTTAAAAAAACAGGAATGTAGTGCTGAAATTCTTACTTGGACGGTTTTCGCTGCATTGTTCATACTTAGCAGGGCATCATTTCCATTCTGAGGATGAAAAAAAAAAAAAGAAAAAAAAATCTGACTGTGAGTCAGAAACAATTTTCCGAAAAACAAAAAACAAAAAAAAAAAAGCTTCCAAGCGCTTACCTCAACGACTGCGCTGCCGTTTTCAGCCTGTAAACAGAGGTAGACTGTTATACGTTATAGACGTTTTCTTTCATTTTAATGACCCTTGTGTCATTTGCGTGGAATGTCTGGAGGATGTGATTCACCGAAACAACACAGAGAGGCAGTGTTGACCTTCAGGAGGCGCACACACAAGTGAGTACCTTGTCAGCCCTCCCAGATGACCACACAAAATGGTTTTCTTTCACAAAGAAAATGTTGTAACGGGCCAACTTCTGAGGGGAAAAACAAGTTTTTCCAGCTCGGAGTTCAGGCTTTACCTTCTGTGAAGACTCTGCTTCCTTCTTCCTCATGTTGAATATGACCTGGAATAGGTCTTTCAGATCAATGACCAAAGGTTCTGCCTGTATGGTAACAAATAAATCACATTTTTATCATTTGTGAGTTTGTCTACGCCGCCTATGTAGTTTGTTTTCCATCCTGTGAGCGTCACCTGTTGTGCAGTCTTTATAGCAAAGAACTGATGCTGTCCTTCTGCTCCACATACGTATCCAAAGGCCCTGTTGTCAGTCACATCTCTGGCAATGAAGGAAATTTTATTCACCATGTGCTCGTGTTCGATCACCTGAGAGACAAAAAGACAGAACCTATGTAAGCAGTGTAAAGCAGTTACTTCAACTCCATATTGTACATATCTTGAGTTAACTCAGGGGCTACATCCGGCAAACTGGTGTGACAAAAGTTCCATATCTTCAACTGACCACTAGGGGGTGCTGGTTCCAAAATTGAGTCTATATTAAGCAACCATGCCAGACTTCCCTACTTTGCTGCAGAAATAAGCATATTAACAGTCTGGTAAAAAACTACTTTGGTCTCCATGGCTACGTCTCACATCCATAAACAACCAGAGAGAGAGAGGGGGATTCTTTTTATTCCCATCTTTAAAAAAAAAAAAAAAAAAATCAATTATATAAAAGCCCCAAACCTATACAGAAATTAGGGAAGTGGTCTTTTGATTGACAGCTGGTCATGATTTATGGCTAGCTGCCATGACTTCAGCTACTTGCTGTGCTATTAACTGTACAAAGAGACCAGTTTTGAGCCACCAGTTGGAGGGTCAGCCAGGATGGGTCCTCTGTTCGAGTGACTTCCACCTCAGATGATTTCAGGACCCTTCCAGGGTGACCAACCGGACCACTAGCTAAAGGGCAGCTGAGCACTCGCGTTCGATGCTCAGCTTTACAGTCTAAAGTCTGGGAGTAAACAGTACTCACTCCTGACTTTTCATCGATGATCTTTATACCCGCCATGGAAATGTTGACCCAGATCCTCTGTTTGTGTTTGCCTTGGGACCGAGCGGCTACCGCCATACCCTGCAGGAGGGAAAGAAACACATTTAAGCTTCTCGACTGCAGCAAACGCTTGATGGAGGCCCACCACATGAACCCATGTGCTAACGGGTCTAAATTCAGTGTTCCATGTTGTACCTTTAATTTCATCATGGAGTCCTGGCACATCTTGTCTCCACGGGCCTCCGGGACATCGTCGATTCCAATCAGCTTGGCCTTGTACCTTACACCGTCCCCTTGGAACCTGCCCAGCAGGTACTCATCTGTCTTTTCTGGTGCTGTTAATCAAAAAAAAAAAAAAAGTGTATGTATATATATTTGCATCAAAAAATCATGGTAATAAATTCTAGTATCTGGTGCAAAGATAAGACATTTTGTGCATATTCCTTATAACTGGTTTGGGATTTCCTCAACCACAACCAGGAGGATTTTTTTTTTTATTATTACTTTTCCTGCTGTGAAGATGCATGCCACATTTACACTTTATCTTCTTCTCCCCCGACTTATCTGCACCATAACTGAAGATATAAACATGAAACCTGCCCAGTAGCCTGCTTGATACATCTATAATTAATTTTTAGTCAAAGCAGACTGGCCTTTCCATAAGGAGGGGTTTTAAAGAGACAGTACCTTATATTTAAACAAATAATTCATAAATGCAGTAGATGCGTTCATACTCAGAAGAAAAGCTGAAATGGACAGGAATGACTAAACAGTGTGCAAGTAGCAAACAGTCTGCAGCCCAGTTTGAGTCGGGGGTCCTGTAGGTTTGTATCAGTGGCGTCCCGCTCTCCGCTACAGGACACTCACCTCTAGAGGTTACAGCAGGTGACTAGTTCAACCTCTGAATTTTCACAACTTTCTGCTGCAATGACATCACAACCAAGCAGGCGAGTTTAAAATAAGACTCCAACCAGATGCAACAAATCCTGAAAGCTACGCTGCCCATTTCTCACATCCTGCTGTTAACAGACTATAAACAGCTCTGGAACTGAACATCTGGGCACAACGCAACCATGTCACTTCGTTCGGAGCAATCTAGGTCTGAGCCGCTCAGACTGGCTGCATGAGGTGACATCATAGACCCGGTTCAGAGTAGAAGCGTCCAGCCTCCCCGTCTTCATTTCCACTCAGCCTCACATCACGCTGCTTTTATTTTACCTGGTAATCAGGTAGCACAAAGCTTTGGCACAGATTTCAAAAGAGGCCCAGCCTGTGGAAGAACCGGGGGCTGGCTCCGCCCCTTATACCAGCTGCTATGATTAGAGCAGTAAAAGGAAGCTGTTGTTCTGCATCTCTGCAGTATTTCAACAAAACATGTTGAGCTCAAGAAATGGTGCCAACTTGAACTCATGTTTTCATTGAAAAGATGGAAACATTCTGAATTTGATGCCTTAAATTTAATCATGAACTTGTAAATGTGCATTCGGGGTCCCTTAACTGTATTTAAGAGTTTGTCATTTCCTAGTAAACGGACTCATCCTGCATTCACTGGCATCAAGTAAAGTTTGAATTCCTGGGATTAAGTTCTAAAATAGCTTACAAAAAAATTAAAAAGCTGATCTGGAGCAGAGGTTAGTGCCCTCTCATACCACTTCCTGCATCGGTGGGAAACCAAAAATCACTGGTTTACCAAGAACTCACCTTTCTTCTTTTCCTTCTTGAAGGGGACTTTGGAAGCGGCGGTCGCCGGGGAGCTGGGAGGGGTGTTGTAGGCGGATGGCGTAGCCGGGGAGCTGGGGTCGGTGGATACGGGCGTGCTGCTTTCCACCTCTGCAGACATGGCGCGGGGGTCGCTGGACAAGTGACAATCTGGGACAAAGCAGACGGCGGTGGCTCCGTGTTCTGAGACAGAGATGTCAACCGAGCATGTGACTCCTCAGCACCCACACATGCTTCTCCTTTTCCTCGTCTGAGGCAGAAAAAGTGAAGTGGACAGTGAGTGGCAGCGGAGGCATGAGAGATAAAGGTGACAGGTTTATAGAAACACTTTCCTCGTAGTCTTGCAAACATGATATAGGCTCGTTATAAAAAAAAAAAAAAAAAAAGTGTAAGAGCTTTGCTCAAGATTTTTTTGCACATCATTGGCACTTCTAGCATTTAACTATGCACAGTAAAGATTTACAACCTCAGAGGCACCTGTCAGAAGGACAGCCATGAAGACATATAACCAATAAAGACGAACTCCTCTTTCACATATAAAAAAAAAAACCTTTTGGGACATCCAAAACCACATTCAAAATAATTTAATGATAAATGAGGAATCAACAACTTGCAATCAAAGCTGAAGGTTAGATCTCTTCAATAGGGCTGATTTCAACTTCAGAAAACAATTCATCTTTTAAAAAGGCCTGAATGTAGAGTGACGTCTTGCTCAGACTCACTCATTTGCAAATCCATTATATTTTTGCTTTTAGGTATCACTGCAACTAGCCCAGTGCGAAAGAGGAAAAAGAAAATTCAGTAAAAAGGCAGATCATGTGACTTCACGTGTCACACCAATAGAAACCCATCCTCTACGACCGACTTCACAGCATCACGGCAAGTCAAAAAAACGACCTCTCAGCTAATCTGCCAACAGTCCAGGATACCTCTGGGCTGTGCAGGAAATAAGCCAATGCCAAAAGGAGAGACGCATCAGGAAACCGCCACAGCAAAAGAAACACCAACATCCCTTCAGCCATGTTACATGAAAGACAAAGTTACATTACCAGCAGGGACATGGAAGACTACTGAATCAAACTGTCACGGTAAAAGACCACCACATGCATGTAGCTATATGGATAAAATGAAAAAACAATAAAGAACTCCTGCCCTGCACAACAATATCACAAAGCCGCCCTGCCAGGGTATGGACGTACCTTTAGGACCAGCTCCAGGGGCTACACTGGCTACAACTCCAGCGGGAAGAGTCTGTGAGTACTCCAACACGGAGCAAAGGTTGAAAATGGGCAAAGGTTGAGCAATTACCTAACAGAACAGAAGATCTTGTGATGCCCAGCTAAGCATGTACAGATGGAAGTTAGAGCCTTCAGTGTGGCAACTGGCCATCAGAAGTTTGACTTTCAAGCAATCTGTAAAACCTAAAGATGTAACAATGATGAATTATCAGCAAGATTATTATTATTATTTTGTATTTTTTTTCTTTTGGTCCAAAGATAGAGGGAGGATGTCGGGCTAAATCAAGCTGACACAAGTTACAGCCATAAAGGAAATGAGCACAATGTGATTAAGATAAGAGATGCAAAGCTTCAGGCCAGTGTGTGTGTGTGTGTGTGTGTGTTTCAGCTTTACCAACAATTACCTCATGAGCAACACCTGACTATGAGAGGCAAGAAAGACGACAGGGGCTCTGTAAAAGCTGCTGGTAGGTTTTTTAAAATTGATAAGCGCTGCATAACAAGTGCTGCCGTTCAGCTATAAAACAATAAAACATTTGTCCTTATCTGCCATTACCGGTTTTGAAGTCATTCAAATCAGAGCGTTTGTCTCATCAGCAAGTCATGTAAATCACTGAGAGCCACGCACCAGTTCCCAGCTGCAGACCAAGGCCATCTTTAAAACTCTGATGAACAAAGCCTGATGCAAGATTGCATTTATTATCTGCAGCCTTGTTCACAGTCCCAACCAGCTGGTGGAAAGCAAACACAAAAAAGGGGGGGAGCTACAATATCATCTCTGAGCTACAAAAACACCAACAGCTATTGCCATTACTTTTTTTTTTACAGTATCCACCAGTGTCACAACACAAATAACACTTGACCCCAGCAAGCAAACGCAAATACATGTCCGTCAGCAGAATGAGAGCAGTCCATGGGCAGAAATGTCACAATCCTGAGCTGCCAGGAAACGTGAAGTACTGCACATCTGGAGGAAATCAGGGAATGACTCAGTCTGCAAGTGAATGAGATGGTGAAATACCACAGGCCCACTGTGAACACGGAGGACAGGCAAACACTTTGAAACCAAGTTTAAAAAAGACTTTTACACTCAGGAGTGTGTGTGTGTGTGTGTGTGTGTGTGTGTTGATGTAGGATGCATGCTTGAAGGAAAAAAGAAAAAAAACTATGGAAAGTTAGAAAGTATTACTTCTAAGTGGGTGAAGTATCACACTATTAAAAAAAAAGCAAGAAAATGAATTCAAAATGAGCAAACTTAATTCAAAATGAATTAAGTTTTACCTTCTGAAATGATGCATATGAGAGGAAAACTTTTTTTTGTTAAACACAAATCTCAGACACTGCAGAGGAAAGTCAGCAGCCTTAAAGGGACTTCCTATAGATGCTGCTGCGGTTCATTAACGGAATCCTAGAAAATAAAAACATTTAAAACAACACAAGGACCAACCTGTTTGAAAGCGCGCAGTAAAAAAGTCAAAATTCCAGCCGCACAAACAGCGATCTTTGTTTCCGTGATGCCTCCGCTGCAACAATTAGTTTATTTGAAAATTAAAAAAAAAAAAAAAAAAAAAAAAAAATCAAACGCAGCTTCGGAAAACGAGCAGGAGTCAAACGTTTTCCGCTAAATACCGTGGACAGAAAGGAGAGACTGCTGTGAGCTCCCACGTTAACCCTTCAGTGGCCAAATGGCAGGGGGGCGGTCCCTCCGCAAGAGAAAATAACACCAGCGGTCATATGATTGCTTAGGGGAAAAAAAGAAAAAGAAAGAAAAGAAAATACTAATAATGTTGCCATGAACACACTTTTTATGTCCCATACGCTGTATATAATACACTATTTAGCAATAGTGTCCTATTTTCCTACAAGCTAGGCTAATAAAGACAAACATTGAGTCCACATCTAATGTATGTTGTGTTGCTTATTTTGTTTTTCAATGTCTTTCAGTGTTTCATTATTTGTGAGAACAACTTTAATTTTCACCTGTGAAAGTAAAACATACAAACAAACAAAAAAACAGTTACTGGAAAGGGTTTGCAGTAGGACTAAAAAGCAAACATTTGGACGTTGACCCTGCAGCATGTTGGTTTACCTGCTAACCAAAACACACCTGAGTCACAGAGATATCATGGCCTTGAGAGGCAGACTTTCAGCTTTAATTTTAGGTTATGTACAGCCAGGTTTGAAGAAGGGTTTAAAAGTATACAGTCCTTTTTTATCTATCCTCTTTCAGCATCTTTTTCAAGAGCTGAAATATTCTGCCATGGCCTCGCCAGTAGTGACAACTGAAAACAGGTGTGGACTGTTTTTTCATTCACAAATGCCTGGAGTTGGTTTCAAATGTGATATTATTTGCATTTCAAAGGAGTTTATGTGAAATTAAGGGTAACAAAAAAAAAAAATGCAGTAAAGGGAAGTCTCAATGTACCAGGAAATGCAAACATTTGCAAACATTGGGACAGGTCCAATCAACTTTGTGTTCTAAGAAAAAAGAGAGAATGAAATAATGAAAGAAAAACACTGATGAGCACAGAAACATGAAAAAGGTCTGGGTGTCCACGTAAAGAACTCCTTCAAAGCCTCCAGCTGAGTGAGGAATGCTGTCCAGGAGGTTGACATGTCATTATCTAAGTCTAGCAGAAAGAGAAGACTTCAGAGCAAATACAGAAGGTTCACCACAAGGTGAAAACCATTCATGAGCATATAAAGGCAAGACTGAAAAAAAGGGGAAAAAAAGCCAAAAAGGTTCTGACACAGGCTCTTTTGATTGTTTGAATTTAACATGACCTTGCACCATCTTGACATAAAGAAAGAGGCAGTGGAATACTTCAGGATGTGGTCACCAGACATGGAGGCACAGGTATACACAACTTCCAATGAAGCACTGGACAGCTGTCAAATGCTCTGATTCAGCTATAAACAAGAAAGCTGAATGAAGGACATTTCAACTATACAGATAAAAATATCCAAGATGCAATTATGCAGGGAAACCAACTCAGAAGCTTTTGGAAGTAAAGAAGTGGAATGTTCAGCTGTCGATCACCTAATCTCACTCTAGTGTGGAGGTTAACTCGCTGAAAGTATTTTTTAAAAAAAACAAAAAAAAAACAAAGATAAGCTAAAAAAGATGGAAACATCAATAAGAAGAAGGAAATCATTTTGTTGGCAATGTTCATAGTTGCCAGATATCAGGCATTCCCTGATAGCGAGGAATGTTTGGCCTAAACCGTGCCCATATCTACAGATTTCTTTGGCTTTGACTGATAGCATTGACTTAGCCTCATGTTGACCGGTCATGGCCCAATTCTTAATTTTACTTGAGCCTGATCCTCACAGCACTTTGGTTTTTCTTAAAGATATTTTTGGCTTTAGTGGCCTTTATTGACAGTGATCAGACAGGAAAGGTCAGAGAGAACGGGGAAGACACACAACAAATGGTTGCTGGGCGCTGAACCCGCAACTGCTGCAGGACTGTAGTCAGTGTATATGGGCTGCAGGCTTTAACCACTGAACTATCCAGTGGCGCCAGTTTTGGGCCACTTCTGCAACTAATGCCAGATTAGTTTGGACGAGTACATGAACTTTGGCGCACGTCTGGCCCACATACCGTACCAGTGAGCCAGAAGTAGCCCACATAAGGCCCAAATGTGTCGACTTTCTGGACTTAGCTTCACTTAAACGCATTAAATTATGCTAATTATAATGAGGGAAAAATATCGAGACATTAAAGAGCTTTAATTGCTAAACCACTCCATGCGTCATGAAAATATACTTTGCAAATGTATGTTTTCATGTGTCCATCTGCAGTGTCCAGCTGTTCCAGGACACACGTATATAATTCAGCATTATACACTGATATTTGTGATTTATGGGTCACTAGAGTTGTTTTATTTGTTTGCTTGCTTGTTTTGGACAGCAGGTAATTATTGTCTTTGTAATGAATGAAACTACCTCATCTTCTGGTGAATTAATTGGATTATTTAAAAAAAAAGACAATGATGAGGTATGTCATAGCTCAATTCATAGGTCCATTTAAATAATTAAAAGGGAAAAATACAAAACTCAAATGTTTACATTTGCAAATAGAGTCATTAAATTTGTCGTAATTCGGCAACAACAAAATGGATAATCTGATTCTTAAAAGGAATTAAACAGATTAATGAGCAATTCAGTCTCTTGACTTAGCTCGGTACTTTGATTTAATCAAAGATGTTAAACCTGCACTCTGGGTTTTGTGAGAGAGATAGGTATGACAGCCTAAAGTCCAAAGATGAATTACTCTACTAACAATCAAATGAGATATAAAATGAATGAAAATATGAATTTTCGGTTAATTGACATAAGTACTTTGAAACTGTAATGGGATAGATATGTAAATGGATGATCACCATGGAAAACGCATTTTTATGAAGTTCAACATTTTTGGTAAAACTTGGAGATGACCATGTCCCTCAGGGTATTTTGTTGAGGTTGCTCTAGAATTATGGGATACTCTGTCGTTTGCTCTGGGCCCTTCACTCCCTATATGAACAGAGCGAGAGACTGTTGCTGGTACCAAGATGGCTGCTGGTTGGGACTGGAGCCAATCAGGGGTGCCCTTTGTTACCGATTCTGTTAATAACTATAGACAATATTTCCCAGAGCATTCAAGCGATGGAACTGGTCTGGTTTGGCAGCCTTAGGAATCCATGTTTGCTTTATACAGACGATGTGATCCCACTGGTGTCATCAAGTTTGAAGTGGCAGGGATGAGAATGAGGACCTCCAAATGTGAGGATGGAATTTCCTCTCTGGCTTGGGAGTGAAGAGCGTCTTTAAGTGGAGGAGTTCAAGCACCTGGGTGTCTTGCTCGAGAATGGGAGAAAAATGGATCAGAGATCAAGAGGTTGATTGATGTGGCGTCTGCAGTAAAGCTGGCTCTGTACCGGTTTGTTGTGGTGAAGAAGAGAACTGAGTCAAAAAGCAAGACTCTCTGTTTAGTGGTCAGTCTACATTCCTAACCTCCACGATGGTCATGAACAATGGGTAGTGACCAAAAGAGAAAGTCTGTTGATTTAAGTGGCTGAAATTAGGGTAATACATTTCATCATTCAAAACAGACTGAGCATGAGGTCACTGCTTCTCCACGTTGAGAACAGCTGACTGAGATGGGCTGGACATCCGGTCACGATGACTTCTGGACACCTCCCTGGCAAGGTGTTTTGTCCATGTCCAGGACCTGCTGCCTTGGGAAGGCCTCAGAATCCTGGCAGGTGATCTGAACCAATCCCGGATAAGTAAAGTCTTTGAACTGTTAAATGACCATTAAATGCAAATCAAACCATATCTGCAAATCAAATCATACTTTGTTGGAGCAGCATCCGTATATATGTATATATATATATATATACATATATATGTGTATATATGTATATATGTATGTACACACACACACACACACACACACACACACATATGTATATACATACATACACACACATACATACACATATATACATATATAAATACACACACACACATATATACATATTCCCATCACATATATATGTATACATATATATGTGATGGGAATGAGGAGTCTGAAGCACTAATGTTGCTAACACAGCACATTTCTAAGTGCAGGCATGACATTTCCTCCTGCTATATTCTAATCTAACTGCAATTACAGTAAGCTGCTGGCAGTGAATGGGTCATCAGCTTCCTTTGAATAAATGTCTGTTTTGCTTTTGATGCTAAAGAGTGAATCAGTAATGACAGTTTTTATATTTGCTGCTCTAAGCAGTCTGTGGCATTCATTATGTTCCCAGGAAGAAAATTCGCACATCAAACGGGAAGTGCGGGAAGAGCTTAAAAAATGTTTATTTGGGACAATTAATAGTCGAGCCGGGTCTTCAGTGTAAGCTAGGATAGGCACCAAACAAAGACCTAAAACTCAAGTTTATTCAACAAACCTTTGGAACTGAAATCAGTAATAAAGGGGAAAAAATTAAGCTTGTGTCAACATTGTCTTCTGCACCGACGTGAGTTGTGATGTCACTGTGACTTTCCTTGGAGGACTAGCAGGGTTCACTTCTGCAAACTTGTGTGTGCTTGTTGTTTTGTTTTGGCTATGGCGAGGCATGACCCAACAGTGGGGTGGAAATATGTCCGACAAAGATAATAGAAAAACAAATCAATCAGTCAAGTGATAATGAAAACAATCATTTGTGGCAGCACCGACAGGGCTTTGTGGCTCAGCTCCAGCTCACATGCAGTATGTCAGTCAACCGTATGTTATTTGCTCTTTCTATGCAGCCCATCCATAGGTGGTTCAGGAGCACGTTCATGGCAGCAATAGAAATTTACATTTCACTTTATTTCTTCAATTTCAAGCGATCTGCAGGGTCTGATACAAGTCAGAACATTGTCAGTTGCTTTCAGGGGACTCTTGAATATCTGTTCAAAATGAATACAACAGAATAATGCACAACAAGTGCGTTTTGTACTCTCCTGAGGTGTTCTTCGTCGACTGGTTGTCACGAATGCTGGAATTCACATCTGCCAACATCAGCACCCGCTGTGTGAGAATGAGACACCGAATCACATCCACTGTATTTTGAAGTCCTTATTGAGGCTCCCCCAGAAACACTTCAGGATCTCCTTTACCTTTTTCAAATGGCTCCACCTTTTTTTTTGACACTGAGCAGAGCGGGGACCAAGTCATTATTTTGTCAGTCTTGTCCTCAAGTCCAGAGTCAAGTCTCAAGTCAGCTTCCAATTTAAAGTCCTTTCAAATCCTTTTAAAATTTAGTGCAATTATATGTGAGATGTAATTGATAGACCATCACAAGTCACTGGTGTAAAAGTCCAGATTGAGTAGCAAGTCTTCCCACGTTTTGTCATGTAAAGTCGAAAGCACGATCCATGATCTGCCTTTGACTTGCATTCATGGATTACCAACATCCAGGGTTTTTTTTTTGTTTTTTAACATCCAGTTTTGACCTTCGGGCCTTGTTGCTTGCTCATGATTCTCTGAATCTTTATGTACTGTGGATGGTGGAAATTTGTAGACGCAGTTTGTCACAGATTGGTGAACTTGTACATCCGAGGGACTCTGACTCTCTGAAATGCTCCTTTTATATTACTGACCTTTATTTTTTATGTTTATGATGTTTATGTTCTTTCTTCAAAGTGTATGTTGGGGGGTGTATGTGTGGTATGAATAAAAGGATGTGTGTGAAAATGACCTGATTTTGTGAGTTTTTATATGTTATTGTTGATTTTATATGTTATTAATGATTTTATTATGAAAAGCACTTTGCACTATTGTGGTATTAAAAGTGCTATATAAATAAAGATTTGATTTGACTGAACTGTTACCGATTGACCTCATTAGTTGTCAAATGTTTGTCCATTTGTTTTTTTATTTGCACCAGATGTGGCCCTTTCCCACTAGTACTTACTCAGCTCGGCTCCGCTTGACTCTACTCTATTTTCAGGGTTTTCCACCAGGTCATAGTACTGACTCGTACCTCATTTTTTAGCACCTTCTTGGCTGGGGTTCCAACCGGGACCAGAGTTGTCACATACAAAGACGTCACAGCGTTTCGGGCCACCTTACCATGAAGGCCCCGCCCACATCCAGGTGGTACTGAATGGAATGGGAAACGACTAAGGCGAGTAGTGTTGAGGTGAGTCGAGATGAGTACGAACTAGCGGAAAAGGGTCATTAGTTGTCCAGCCTTTTGTTGTCCCCGATACCAAGGTTTTTCAGTCAAAGTCAAAATGAGCTAATAATTTTCATGAAATGATAACATGTCTCAGCTTCAAAATCTGGTATGTTCTTTACTTTCTGTTGGGAATAAAATATATGTTTAGGAGATTTATAAATCATTTGGTTCTTTTGTTTTGTTTTGTTTTGTATGCTTTAAACGGTCTCCCAGTTTTTCTAAATGGAGTTATATTTGAGCTTCAGCTTATCCGGGTTCCTGTTGTTGGGGCTGCAGCCCTGATAGACCAGACCTCCATCTCCTCAGCCCCTCACTTCAGCTCCTCCAGGAGGACACCAAGCTGTTACCAGGCCAGCTGAGAACTGCTATCTTGTGTGTTGTGTCCTACCTCTGGGCTCTGTCCCGGTTGATCATCCCCAAAATACCTAACTCAGGAGATGTCTGAACCACCTCAGTTGGTTTTTCTTGACGTGAAGGAGCACCTGAAATCCAAATCCATGATGACTGACCTTCTCACCCCATCTGGAACGGAGATTCTAGCCACCCCAGTAGAGAAAACTAATTTCAGATTCTTGTATTTATAATATCGTAGTGAAGCGATAGTTTAAAGTGACATAAAAATGTAAATACTGAAGATCCAAGACCCTCAAATGTCACTTAAATGCAATGAAGTGCTAAGTTTCTTCCATTGCTGCTGTTTCAACCCAGATTCCATATGGACTGTAGTTTTGACATTTCAAAAACTGAGTGTCAAACAAGGTTATGTTAAAGAGATGTATGTACATACTGAGTGCAGTTAGCTGAGAGTTGACAAATGAGAGTGAAAAGGACAAAGGAAGGATGTCTGTCCTGGCTTTGTATCCTGTGTTCTGCTGACAGAGGCTGCTTTTTAGGAGATGAGCCCTTCAGAAGCCAGATTACTGAGCCGGGAATCTGTTTTTCCTTTTGGTCACCAGCTACTTGAGCAAGCTTTTTTTTTTTTTTTTTCATACCTTTATTTATCCGACTTTCAGTAGGAACAGTTGGACCTTCGCAAGAGGTTTTAAAAAAAAAGAAAAGCACAGTAGCCTTTCTTCTCATATACAGCAGAGTCATTTTGGTGTTATAAGCCACAGTAAAAAAAAACAAAACACACAACTTTCAACTGACTTAAAGTGAATTTTTACTTTATTTCCTGTTTTATTTTATTTATCTTTTTTATTTTTAGAGCTGTCCCATGTTCAGCTTTTGCTTGTGAACTCCAAGTTCCAGTTGGAGACTGGTTTATAGCTGTGCCAGGTTCGGCAGTACCTCCCTCAGTATACATTCATACACATACACACGCTTTTCTTTTGCTCTTTTTTCCGCTCTTTATTTATTTCTTTTGTTTTTGATTCCCTGACACAGCGGCGCTTTAATTTCTGTCTTCTCTATTTGAGTCTGCGCTTGTGTTCGTCATCGCTGCAGCACTCTATTCCTGGTAACTGACATTTCAACATTGATGAACCTCCTCCTGTCACTGAAGTGACTCTCCGCTTCAGTGTCATATATTTCGTAACAAACTATGTTCTCCTGTTCATCTGAATGTGACTCATTTATGGTTGAGATCAGCAGTGAACCCACTGAACTGCTTCGACAGTTTGGACCAGAAGGTTTTTGACCAACGATGGTGCTTTCATGGGTTTAACTTTACACCGCGCCGGAATGGAATTGAAATAAAATGACCAAGATGTAATCAAAGTATGAAAAATAGGCCATTTAAAAATTTAGTGCATTTTAAGCAAAGAACCTTCGCCTACACAGTCTTATAAATATTCAGAAAATTGACCGAAAATATGTCAACTGGTCAAGTGATGTGTGGTCCTCGTTAACCGCTGGTAACTCCACCAGAAAACATCTGCAACTTCCTCTGGAATCAGATTCTTTCAACAGATGAAGCCAAGATGAACTTGTACCAGAATTATGGGAAGGAAAACATCTAAGGACGGAAAGAAACAGCTCACTATCCAAAGCTTACTTCATCAAGTATGAAAACATGGTGGAGGCAGTGTTATGGTATGGGAATGTATGACTGCGAATGTATCTGGTTCAGTGGTGTTCATTGATGATGTGACTGCTGACAGAAGCATAAAGGTGGATTCTGCTGCTACAATGCAGCCAAAAGCTACAAAAAACTAAAAGGACTTCACCACGTGGATGGAATGGTGAAGTTTAGATATTGAATCAAGACTTGTTGAAGGCAAAGACATCAAGCCAACACAATAGAGTTGCTCCTTTCCAGCTACTAAAGACAAAACTGAAGGCAGAAAGACCCACAAACATGCAGAAACTGAAGGTAGCTGCAGTAATGATCTGGCAAAGCCTCTCCAGGGAGGAGATTCAAACTTTTGTTGATGTTCATGGACTCCACTTAAACCAGATAAGGTCCACAAAGGACTTTTATCTAAGTATTAAAGATTGTAGTTATATTTAGAATTATGTTACTCTGTTCAGAACCAAGTTCTTAAAATTCCAAAATCTCCCACACTCTCATCACATCTTGATTGTTTTATTTCCAATCGATTGTGGTGCAAGTGAACAAAACCTGTATATAATCACTGTAATCTTTGCTCCAGGACCTGCACTGGGTGCGTGGGCCTCATGTAAATCCTTGGCTTAGGGAACCTGGGAGGAGCAGGGATTCTGTTCAGAAAAGCGTTAGAAACTTCTGTCAGAAAGCAGACTACACGTGACACGAGTCAGAACGGACTAATCAGAGATTTATTTTCACGTCAGAATGCTGACGGGGACTATCCCATGGGAAGCATCCTTTCCTCAGTTTATGACAGGAAAGCCAAACATCAAGTTTTGTTTTTTTTTTCTTTAGGGCGTGAGATCTGAAACTGGCTGCCAGCAGAGCCAGAACTGAAGATAGCCACTTATCTCCAGTCCATAATTGAGGTAATCTTAGATTTTATCCTTTGTGTCCCTCTCTGTTCTCTAACTACCAGCTGCTTTTACAGCTCCCAACCATTTCTTTCTAAAAATACAACACAGAGCCATGGGGGCGCGTAGCACAGGAACACCGTCATCATATTCTCCTGCACATGACAACTAGGTTCTATGGGCTGCTGCGTGTAAATTACAGTACACCAGGCAATACATTGTTCCATAAAAGTTACCTCGCAGTTCCAACATCCCCCCTGTTGAAAAAAACAGGAAGTCTTTCTAGTCAGGAGGATTATTGGCCAAGCACCTTCGCTCCCCTCTGGCTTCCTGAGAAAGTTGAGAGGAAACTGCAGAACCTCGTAAAAGTAGTGACTTCAGCACATATTTGTGAATCTCCATCGGGCCATGACCACATACCCCCGTACCACCCCAGCTTTCTTTTGCAGATTCAAGCAGAGAACCAGGACAGGGAAGCTCCCAGATTGACTTTGGACACAGCAGGGAAAAGTCTGACTGTTTGTTTAAGTCAGCAGGAAAATACTTGTCAGTGTGCTGAGTATTCTGGAGTTGAAGCTCATCCTCCCAACACTGCCAAACCTCTGCGTGCATGGTTCAGCTGATTTTATCGTGGCCTTTCATGCCTGATAAATTTGATACTGCTTTTCTCCTCTTTGAAAAGTTAAGAGTCCTGGACTCCCTTTTAAAAAACAAAAAAACAAAAAACAAAAAAAAAAAAACATTGCAATCCCTCCTTTTGTAGAACAAAGTACTGCAGACTCAGCAAACGCTTCTCAGATCACATGACAGATCACTGGGTGACACAGTTCAAAACTTCCTCTGAGTTGTGCAAGACTTGTTTTACTATTTTTTTTAAAAACAGAAAACAACACTGTTTGGTATTAGATTAAATCATTAATCCAACTTCAAGCAGTGTCATGCTTCTGGGGCAGTCTGGGTGCTTATATGTTCCTCCACCTTGAATAAAAAGCACCACGTCTATGCAAGATCTGCACGCTCCCTGTTAAATCATCTTCTCTGTTCAACGTTGCCATCTTGTGGACACAGTCGGTACTGCAGGGACAGTTTTCACTTTCTTTCAGAAAGTCTTCAGTTGCATCTGTGGGCATGAAGGAATTTCACGCTGAGACAGACAGTTTTCAGATTGTAGATAATCACCTAAATGAACTATGGTTCTCACATGCCAGTGTATTACAACAGTAAAAAAAAAAAAAAAAAAAAAAAAACCTCTTTAAATGTTTTCTCCCCTAGTTGCACAATCCTGGAATGTCACAAACTGGAGGTCGGAAGAACACCCATCTGAACTCCAGTCACCTCAATGAA
>JBAMYA010073399.1:0-24819 GCA_037176975.1 Arrhamphus sclerolepis
CCAGCCTTGGTCATCTCCTCCACCAGTCCAGCACAGAAGCTACTTTTCCTTGTGTTTGTTTCCAGCTTTGTTTGGAACTCAGATGATGCCCAGTTGGCCACCAAACATTTGGTTTCCTCTGCAGACCACTTCTTTTTTTTTTTTTACACATGTTATGGAACACGCCCACTGGTGATGTCACGGTTCACAGATGCAAACCAATTTTTCTCGGTTCTCTTGCGAACCAACTTTTCAGCTTCCGAACCTGTTATTTTTTTTTGGTGTGAATGCGCTGGCCGGTTCAAAATTGCGTTCGGGAACCGGAACTGGCACAGAGCCCTGCCAGTGTGAAGCCCTATGAGAGACGAAGGAAAGTAGTGACTGAAGACGAAACCAATGTGCCCGAACAAGAGCTCAAACTAGAGTAAATCTTGAGAAGTGTTGTATGTCTCAACCTCAGTGACTATATGTTAGATGTAAAACTCAGTTCCTTTCTGAACAGATACTGAATTGTTTAAACCGGAGGCAGATTCAACAATAAGTCCTCATTCTAGTCCCTTTGCATCAGCCTGCATCAACCCACTTCTACGTGTAAGATACTAAAATAATTTGAGACAATTTATCACCAACAATGACTTTAAGGGTGTAATTTATTTAATTTTTTTTTATTCCCTTCTGATTTAATTTTAGTTGTAGTACCACGTTTTTGTGCCAAGCAACTGTTACGATATTGATTTGAGTATAAATTTTGGATTTGCAGTTTGACAGTGAGTCAAGTCTAGAATGAAGCTCCATAAATTCTGAGATTCACATCACATTTCATTCTTAACCTCCCAGCAGCCTTCAGCGCTCACCTCAGCAGCAGAAGTCTCTCCACTGTCCCTGCATGCTGACCTGCCTCTGAATCACGCTCAACATCAACCTCCTCTGTGAGGTGCAGATGGATTAAGCATTGTTTTTTTATAGAATAGAATAATTGTTTATTTCAGTTACAATACATTACATACCTCTTGTCTTTTGTATCTATAACTGACAAACATCATAATTTACACAGATCAGTTTCACATAGTAACACCAATTCCTGTAACCGAAAGAGGAATAGGCTGAAGCCGGACCTTATACTGGTCCATCCTGTACCCTCTAAAGACAACCCAGTCTATCATCAAATACAAAATAAAGAAGAAAAAAAAGAAAAGAAAATTTACTCTAAATGACTCTGTTTAGTCAAATTATATTCTAATCATTTTGCCTTGTAATCCTCAATTATTTTACCTCTCAATATTTTCCTAAAACTCAACAGAGATCGACACAATTTAAATTCATCACTCAGTCCATTCCGTAATTTGACTCCCAAAAAAGAAACATGTATTTAACATTAGTCCTCACGTGACATATTTCAAAAACCCACAGCCTTCTTAAATTATAATTTGTTTCTCTTAATTAAAAAAAAAGTTGAATAGAAATAGGAAGGCTTTTATTTTTTACTCGAAATAATATTTCTAATGTAAACAATATCTATAAATTTTAATGTACATGACTCTATAAATAATTTATTGGTATTGTCATGATACGAAACTTTATTTATTCTTCTTATAACTCTTTTCTGGAGTTTAACTATAGGTTCTATATAAGTTCTGCATGTATTTCCCCAAAACTCAACAGAATATAACATGTATGGCATTATCAGAGTAGAATACAATACGTGCAGACATTTTTTGTCCAACAGATCTCTTGTTTTGTTAATATGACCAACAGATTTAGACAATTTCTGTTTAACATAATCTATATGTGGCTTCCAACAGAGTTTATGATATATAATTACTCCTAAAAATTCTCTTTCATATACTATTTCAATTTCAACCCCATTTAGATTCAATTTTATTTCACAATAAGTTTTAACACCCCCAATTTTGTTTTATTTTCATTTAATAATAATTTATTGGTATCAAACCATTTTTTAACATGATCAACTCCTTTTCTAATGTTTTCAACAAATCTTTAATGTCTGGTCCTGAACAAAATAGCTTTATATAGTCTGCAGATGTAATAAATTTCAAACCATTCAGTGCTGTGCAAATATCATTTACATATAATATAAATAACTTGGGTCCCAATACAGAGCCTTGTGGAACACCACAGCAGACTGGAGTTCATTGGCAGCAATAAATGCCAAGACCACTGTTGCAGTGACACAGCTGCACAGCATGATTTTACATAATCACACACACGGCCATCCTGTTAATATCAGCTAATTAGCTCTGCCTAGCTGTGATGATGGAGCCATTTGTAATGTCAAACAAAGATTTTGAACCCATGTCTGCCACCAGGGATGAGATCCCAGCAATTATTCAGGATTGGAGCATGATTTAACCTCTGCACTGTCTGTGCATGTGCTATAATTGCCAAATTAGTAAACAGAAGTAAGAAACTTGTTAAGAAACAGTGACAGAAAAGCTGTGCAAGGTCTGTTACAGTTGCATATTAATTTTATTGCACTTATATAAGGTAGACCCATTAACCACAACATTAAGATTGTTGTAATTTGTAGTTAATTAATATGGATCGCCTTTCATTCAGATACTGGTTACCTCCAACCTCAATATCGCTGCATAAATCATCCTGCCACACAACAGAAGCTGCTCAGGAACAGCTCAGGGAACATGACAAACAGCCCAAGGCATTGATCAAGTGCCTAATTCCTCAAATCCCAATCCGATCAAGCATTTGCTTAGTGCATTTGAAGAAGGTTGAATTATAGAAGCCTCAATTCACAGCTGAAAGCCATCTACTGTAACAGTCCTCCTGCCAGGCATCACATCATATAAGGTGCTGCATGTATGGCCAGATGCATCAAAGTTGCTCCCCATGTTGAACCAGCTCCTGCCTCCTAGATATATGTGATAAGAATGTCTATAAAGATCTTAATATCAGATAGAGTTGTGAAAGCATGAGAAAGTGAAGCTTGAAAGGAACATTTTTGGACATTTATGGCCTACTAATATGAAAATGGGAAACAATCTGAGTCATGCATGAGGAAAAAAACTAAACATAGATCCAAATAATTCTACTGAATATTTATGTTTCTGGAAAAATCCACAATAAATATCACGCAGTTCTCTGCACTTTCATATTTAAGGATGACACCACAAACCACAAATGGCCACCCTGTGGTTGGAGCAGTCCTTTCATTCAGCCCTAGTGGTTTCATTAGTGTTGTTATCGTCTCCCAGCACTTCCCACTGCCCGCTAATGATGCTGCCAATATGCAAATGCTTGTGTTATGTAGAACCAGGACGATCCCAAGTGAGGATTTATGAAAGGATGTCTGCACGAGTTTGATGAGTTTTTCCACAACTCTAGCAAAAGTGGAGCACCAAAAATGTTAACCATTTTTTATCATATCATATTTCATTTTATTTTATTGTATTATGAACAGGAACAAAATACCAAATTTCCCATTAGTAATACATAATACAATAATGCTGTTTGAGTAATTGATACACTAAGCAGTGAAGCTCTTGAGGAAAAGTAAATCCTTTCTCATGGCTGCACACAGGCCTCACTGACCACTGAGAATAAAACTAATCTGTCCTGACTTAAGTGAATTAAGTGACCGTGTTGTTTGTACAGTCGGCATTTTCTGTATAAAGATGAACGTATGTGTTTCTGTAGAAGTAAAGAAATAGATTTATCTTCTTTTCCACACTAACTGGCTCCAGCTTCACTTTTGAATGTACATTTCATGACAAGTGAATTAAATCATTCCATTTAACTCTTATCAAGAAAATAAATTAGCCAATTTTCGAAAACAGCAAACAACCCTAATGATATGGCGTCTGCTTATGCTTGTAATTAATGTTTGCTTTTTAATGGTGAGCACGTCTGTGTTTGCTGAGCGTCTGCTGCTCATACACTGCAGTCATGAATAGACAGCTACAGTCTGTCTGTGTTCTTAATGGAGTGTACCTGTAATTCGTTTTTTTTTATTTTTTTATTCCCTTCCCCGCAGAGAGTCAGAAGAGGTCGACCTTTCAGGCGAGTGAAAAGGAGGGCATATGGTTGTCAAGACAACAGTCAGTCCCATCCTTAAAAAAAAAAAAGGGAATCTAAAGAGGGGAGAAAAAAGGAGCAAGTGAATGTCGCATAGCTGCATGTCTCTAAATATAGTGTTTCTTTCCTTCATACAGCTGCTGATGCAGTGCCAGTGGTGGAAATTGTTTTGTGTTTGTGTGTGTGTTTTTTTTCATCAGCGGGTCACACTGACTCTACTCAACCCCTGAAATCAAAGACCGCTAACATCCTGATATCTCATTTACTAAAATAATTCTGTTTTATGTAGCCAGCAGAAATATTTGTATCCAGGTGTGTTGTGACTACAGATTCATTTCACTTTGCTCAACAGGTCTCTTATTCGAGTTCTTTTTCTTGGTCACCGCCTGACACCCTGAAATTTTTTCAGGCATCCATTTTCTTGTCTCTGTCACGCCTGATTTCCCTTTCACCCCACCAGAGATCTGTCTGCTGACTCGTGGCAGACGGACAGCCAGTGTGCGAGCAGACACCTACTGTCGCCTCTACTCTCTTTCTGTGGACAATTTTAACGAAGTGCTGGAGGAGTACCCCATGATGAGGAGGGCCTTTGAGACGGTTGCCATTGACAGGCTGGACAGGATAGGTAAGGCTGATCAGTAGGGAAAATTGTCTGTCTTATAAATGTGTTCAGTTTTGCTTGAAAAATGCAGCATATGTTATAAAGGCAGCAGAAATCTTAGGGTTTTTTTTTTGTTTGTTTGTTTTGTTTGTTTTCTTTTTGTTTTTGTTTTTTCTTTATATCTGCATCGATGCTGCCATCACAGAAGTGTTATTGACATTTGCCAAGGGCAAAGATAAAACCTAATATCACAGACCCTGGTTTTTGGACATGTTTCTGTTCAGGATCTGGATGGTTCTTGTTACTCTTTAGTCTGGAGAGCATAGTACTCACTCTTATACAAACAAAAAGACAAACCTGACTTGTCTAATCACAACACATATCTCTACTGTGTGACAGTCCACCAAGGATGCTGCTTCCTGCACACAAGTTTTGCATAAGAGTTATTTTGTTTTGGGGTTTTTTGCACAGTAAGGTGTTTAATTGCATTTGTAAATATAGCTCCATTATAGAGCTTGACAAAAAAAGTAAAAATCATACAGTAATCCCTCACCTATGTGGTTATAACAGCTTAGCCTTGTGGCCCTTTCCCTTTACGCACTGAAATTCTTCCAGATTTTATTTATCTTTTTAAATTATATTATGCACTGTAGAAAGAGATATTGGCAAATATATTCCAATCCTTTTTTAATGTGTAATTTTCTCACGTCCGCTGTTCATCTTTTCTCCTCAAACACACGACTCATCAGGGACATGGCTTTTGAACAAAATAATCATTACAGTTATATATTGATATCACATATTTAAAATGACATTATTGTTTTCTGTTACACCATCACTAGTAAAATAATTGCCTGATACCATGTTTTTTTTAGGTGGTGGTGGTGGGAGGTGGGGGAGCATGTTACAATATGAAATGCAAAAATAGGTATATATTTCCAAATTAGCAGCAGTTGACAAGAAAATTTTTATATATATTTGGGCTAACACGGTTTCCAAGAAAAGACTTGAGTGAGATTGTAATTTAGACATTCAGAATTACACAATAAATAATTACATCTTCTAGCTTTAATTCAGGAGAGAATTAGTAAATTATTATTACCGTTCGGTCTGTTATGTGTGTCTTTGACATTTGATATCAGACAATTATCGTATGATCCCCTGAGTAAAACCACAGGTGCAAAGTGTCGTCATTCATTGATTTGATGTCTCTGTCAAAATACGGCACGAACTGACAGCTGTGCAGTAAGAATGAGTCCTGGTGTTTTGTACGAGCTGGAATAAAGCAGGTGAGGGTGAAAACATTTCCTTGCTGTGAACATTATGTGTCCTTGTGTTACAGCATTTTAAAGCGTCCTGTAGCCTTTGGATGGATGAAAACTCTCATGTCCGCTAAAAGAAAGAGACAGAGAGACAGATAGACAGGGTGCTGCTGTTTATATGAGGGATCCTGATTGACACATGCAGCTGGTATTCAAATTATAGATTTCTTTCAATTTTAAATATAATGAAGGTGGTCAGAGAGGAGTACTTGACCCTGTAATTTGATAAACCACTACACGGTCAGGCTTAGTTTCACTTTCAAAAACTCAGCTTTACTGAAAATGAGGTTTATACATGTGGTTGATTCTCAAAGAGCCCTTTTTTGTCTGTTAAGACATTTGAAGATTCAAGAATATACAAGTTCTCCTCAAGCTATATACTGTACGTCTTGATTAATTTTGTTTGAAATTTCCATTTGAGCTCTTATCTCCTGAAGGTCCCCCTCTCTCACAAAGCTGGGTCTGCTCTGATTGGTCAGCTTAACGGTCAAAAAGGGTTCAGTGACAGCAGTCATTTCTCAATGTCTGTTCTTGTGTTCTTCTGCATTTGTGAAATGTCTTCAGCTGCAAATGACTGTTTAAGTTCAAAGTCTGCATTTGGACAAGTACAGTTGAAATGCCTGAATGTGCTTTTGCACTGCCCGTTTTAGCAAGGATGGATCCAGTGGAGCCTTATGTAGGTCCTGAGATGGAAAAACATATGAGTACAAACTGGTCTCTTATGTGGGAGAAAATAATTACGTTGTGTGGGCTTTGGGCTTTCTCATCTCCATATCTCCAGCTCTTAATGCTCACAAACAAAAAACAAGGGTAAAAATGTAGCAAGAGGATGGCGTGTAACCTTGTGTATATTTGTTATTCAGAACAAATCACAGTAAGGACAACTGAGGAATCTACACAGTTGAACAGTGATAAAAGAGGGGATGGAACACTAACAAACTGAGTATTTTAAGTCCGTACCTCACATGCAACCTATGAAATGTGCAAAGCGTTGCAGCAAGACTCTCCACAATCATGTGCCTCCTCCTCAGTCCTTCTGGCAAGAAAACTAGCTGAGTTCTGTTGACTTCTCTGTTATGTTCACAGTCATCTCTAACACTCATCCTCATAACCTTACAACAGTTACTGAGAACCTGTGCAATACCATTATCTTGATCTCTGCAGCTGTACCTTGACCCTGCTGGACCTTCTGCTCAAATGCACACCTGCTTTCAGAGAATTACTGCTTTTGGAACAGCTGTATTGACATCTTTGCAAGGATCCAGTGAGATTTGCTCAATGACACCTGCATTCAGGTGGCCTCTATAAATCATCTCTGATCTCCTTTGAGCAAAGGGAGCTTCACTTTTTCACTCTTTTACTCATCAGTCATTCAAGAGTCTTCTCCAGATTACCTTTTGGACAAAAGCAGTATGGTTGCACCCCCAATCTGTGTGAGTGCTCCACAACCTGAGATCAGAAGACTTGTTAATTACTGATATGAGTTGTTGCAGTGGCATATCAGCCAACAGAAACATCTACACCAAGATAATACTCATCGGGATGATAATGACTACTGAGTTTTAAACGCAAGATCTTTTGCTTGGCTTTGTTCCTGTTTAAAATGTTCTCCAGCTCTTACTGTATACTTTGTAAACTTCTTGCTCTGTCAGAGGACATTTTTCCTCTCTCAGTGAAGAGCATGTGCTTCCTCCCTCATTTTCAAGTGTTTGCAGTTCCTGTCACTGATGTTACTTACCTGATACTTACCTGATACTTTCCATCAAAGACCTGTGTTCTTCCACCACCAAAAATGTCTCCAGGTTTCTATTGTGTTTTCAAAGCTGCTGTTCTGCCTCTGAAGTTATTGTCTCTGCATCCTGAAACTGTCTTCAAATAGCCAATGTTGAATCTAGTGTAGTGCAGGCAACTCTGGTTCCATAGCCTAAACTAGCTTAGCTTGAATGTGCCTGCATCACCTCAAAGTTTCAGCATCTCTCTCACTGTCAGATTAGATGGGTAATGGACCTCTTCCTTCAACAGCAGTCCATCATTAAAATTTCACTACCCCTAAGTCAGCAGAATATGTAACCTGTCTCTGCCACTGCATGCAGGGCTTTATAGCAAGTGGTGAGGTGTAATGTTTGTTAGCATAATTGGCTACACACACAAACAGTGTAATTACAGCCAGATAATTATTATTTTCTTCTTGGAGAGTAGATGCATTATGGTTTGTGCAAATGCAGCTTTACAAACCAAAAGCACACAACCACAAGTATTTTCAGAGAGAAGAGGCTCTTCATCGACACTCCATCCAAATACAGCATACTTGGTCAATCGGTTCTGAACTGTGTTGTCATAAACTTTAACATTTAATATTTTAATTGAGTTCAGTTAAATTGGAGACGTGGTTCTTGTTGGTTTTTTTTTGTTGTTTTTTTTGCAATTTCTCTGAACATTGTACAGTGGAAAGATGAACCCAAATTGATTGAAAATGATCTCATGACATACCCAAACTGACGAGCAAGAACAATTGGCTTTCTAATATCATTACTGATATCTTTTCTCCTGGACATTGTTTTAACACACCTTTTTTTTTTAAATTTACTTTCTGAAACAAAGTTATTTTCTTTTTTTAATGTCATTACAGGCAAGAAGAACTCAATCCTGATGCACAAAGTTCAGCATGATCTCAACTCAGGTGTTTTCAACAATCGTGAGAATGAGATGATTCAGGAGATTGTGAAATACGATCGAGAGATGGTTCAGCAGGTGGACATGCAACAACAGCGGGGTATATCTATGACGCCTCCTCTGCCTGGCGGGATCTTTACTCCTGCTTCCTCCAGCCAGCCTCGAGACTCAGCAATCGCTACTTTGCAGCAGGCTGTAGCCATGAACTTCTGTCCTCCCATGCAAGGGAACGCGGTGGGAACAGGGACCCTGCAGTCTCCCAGGATGGTGAGGAGATTCCAGGTGATGCAGAGTGTCTCCAGCCCTGTCTCAGCTTCTCCACTACAGTCTCAGCTCCATGCTTCTGGTGCCTTTGCTTCGGTCATGGCCAGCCCCCCTGTCCAGAGTCCACTGGTAGCTGGAGGACGATCATTCCAATATGGATCCAGTGCCCTTGCTGGTCCCCTGTCAGGTTCCCAGCTTTCACTGGCCCAGCAGCATACAGCCAGCCCTGCACACCGCCCCAGCACACATAAGAGTACCCATTCTTTGCAACTGGGCAGCCTGGGTCAAGATGCCAGGGTATTGTCAGCCTCCCAGCCCTCACTGCCACACGAGGGAGCACAGCCAGGTGCCCCAAGTCCTCCACAGTCTACTCGTGTGTCCTCCACTTCCATCGGACCCCCTCAGACTCCATCGGGTCAGACAAGTGTCCGCAGTGCGATACCACATAGGGTGGTACTTCCCCACCAAATGTCAGTGGGGGCTTTCCCTCTAGCGTCTCTGCCTGGTTCTGTGCATAGTTTTGCAGCTGGTGCAGGCCTGGCAGTAGGAGGTTCAGCAGCTGGCCAGGGGGACTCGGGACGACCCAAGAAAGACTCTATAGTGAGTCTTCCAGATACAGACCATATCAAAGTCAGATCGAGGCTATCATCAAACTTGTGATCTTGAACTCCTGTTGGCGACTTGGTGAGGAGCAGGGCTGCTGTTCCTCTTTTCTCCTCCTCAGTTTGACTACGTGAATGTATGAATGTTTAACGAATGGGCATCTAAGAAGAGACTGTTCTGACGTAAAAGTCTGTATGGTGACGTTAGAAACTGAGGCACTGACATATTTCTAGTTGCACAGATCAATAGTGGTGAAGTAGCATCTTTCACAAGGTAGATTTAAAAAAAAAACAAAAACAAAAAAAAAACAACATGCTTCACTATCCTCTTATTCAATGCATCAAATACAAACTTGGGGTCGGATGGGATCAAAAGACATTCAGGTACCTGCTTCGCATGTCAGTCTGGCAATTTAATGAAGTTTTACAAATTTTTGCAGAATACTGGTTGCAAAGGATAATTTTCGCACAAAGGAAAGGTAAGGAGGTTTTTTTTTTTTTTTTTTTTTTTTTTCTGGAATTCATTTAATTAGATCCATTGACCAAGTCAAAGCCATTCCTCTCTGACCACCATTACCACAAAAAAAATATACATTTAAGCCATGTTTATTTCCAGTCCATAAGAAGTTGTTTGAAGTCTTCCCTGGTCTCTGATCATCCATTCATAGATAAATACTCTGTGAGCCGCTCCATCTCTTGGAACATTTCAGACAAATTTTGTTCATAATTTTAAAAATACAAATAAGACATCATTTGTAATACAGTGAAGCCTTTGAAAACATTTCATTTTAATAAAAACAAGCTGTTGGAGCTCAAACCAGAGGTCAGTGGAGTGTCCAGAAAAATGAATTCAACTCCAGCTATTGCTTATGGCTATTAGATGTACAAGAAGGGGAACCTTGTGAACATATCAAACAAGCAATTAAATAAGCAAAATAAGTTTGTTTGGAATACTGCCTTCATGGAAGCAAAATTCATGCTGCTTTAAATTTTGGAAGTGAACTTGATCAGTAAAAAAAAGTAAAATGCCCCTGAAAAAAACTCTTACAAGTAATTTATATTTTATAAAGTGAAAATATATTATCTTTCTGTCACAGATCACTTTCTGCTAGATTAATTGCAAAAGTTTCAGATTCCTATTATCAAATATAAATGAATTATTTTCTGAGGTTTCAATTTGTTTCAGCAGCAGCTGGGATGATGGGCGACTAAAGTCAATTCACACAACTAATGAAACTCCAGCCCTGCTGTTAACGTTACAGCTTTGATCAACAGCCAAGGACAACACAGATAACTTTTTGGATGCATATTGCAATGTGCCTCCGTCATTGGTGCCTCCGTGAGAGGTCATTGAATGCCGCCTGTGTCCAAAAGAATTAAGAAGGAGAAACTTCTCTCCTGAACCTGACATTCGAGTCACCTCATCCCAGTAAAGCGTGAACCATAACCGAGTAATGAGAGTGGAAATTGGAATCTCGTGGGCCTGTTTGGGACTCTCAGTATCTTCTTCCAGCTGGATTTCATTACACAGTGCCAATAATGAGTTTCTTTCCTAAGATCATTTTGCATTTTTATTTTGTTTGTTTTCCACTTCGGCATTGTTACCACCTTGAGAGTGGACAAAGATGACAGATTATAAGCATTTTTATACAATATTTATGAGGTCTATTGTGTTTCTTTTATGCCCAAATTATGCCCCCTGGAACTCATTTGGATGCTCAAATATACCAAACAAAGGCTTGTTTGGAAAATAGTGTGTTGCTATTGTGTGTTTTAACCGTGCATCAATGAAAGTACTGTCTTAGGAAAGAAAAGTTCATGGATTTTTTTTTTTTTTTTTTTTTTTTTCAACATGCTGAAGTATCAGAAGGACCAACTGCAAAAAAACAAAAACAAAAAAACAGTTCAGGGTTAGTATGTATGTTCAAGACACTTTCATGTAGCTTTCTAGCTTTACTAATTTACCAATTTTCTCCCTCATAAATCAATACCACACTTTCAAGAAAACTCAAGAATTAAGAGTGAAAATAAAATTAAAATGCCTTTTTTTTGTGTGCAAAATTTTTCAAATATTCACAGCACTGACCTTTACACAAATAAGAGGAAAAAAATACTAAATCAATTAATTTTTGTTAGAATGTAATGTAAAAGAGAGAGAGAAAGTAAGTAGACAGTAACTTTATGCAGATAATTTTCTAATATATTTGTAAGGTTATGGTGAAGGTCCAATTATTTTTGATTTCACAATTATATTCCAAACGATATTGAGAATTTCTTTTTAACAATTGTCTCGGAAGCAGTCAGATTTGAACAACAGTCTTCACCAAAAGGAACTCGACGTACTTAATCATTTTTGTGTGTAAACGTGTTAACTCGACTACTTATATACAAAACCTAGTTTACTTTAAACGTAGTTCTACTAAGAAATGTAAATCTTTTGATATAGGAATTTATCTCCTACTGAATGCATAACATCATCTGGTATGAACTGTTATTACTTGAACATAATTAAAACAGAAGAAATCAATTTGCATTACAGAATATTTCACTTCTTTTTCTGCAATCGCTTGGTGGACCAATCTGAGGTCTGTAAATAATCCTCTACCACTTTCGGTGAGGTCTGCATGCTTTCTCTTTTGCTGTATGTTTTATTTGTTTCCATATTTTTGTTCTTTCATGCTTTCATTTTTGGTTGTTTCACCTTTTTCCTTCCAGTGCGGTGCACTCAGTTAGCATATTGCCCAGAATGTGCATCATTTTGTAACATTGTGTATTGTAAAGGTTACAACAAGCCAGCTGTTAATCATTTTCAGTCCACCCTTGAGGCACGAACAGCTGCATCAGTATTTAGGGCGTCATCTGTATTTGCCAAGATGTGAACATTTGAAATATTTTCTTTGTTTTTGTTTTTTCCTCCATTTTAAAACTTTCCTCATAGAACCTCACATTCTTTGTCTTCAACGGTACGGCTTCTCCAGAGATGAAAAACACGGTATTTATTCTGACAGCTTTTTTTTTTTTCGTTTTTTTTCTTCCAAGCATCACCTTGGGTTCATCTTTGAGAGTAAAGCATGCCATTTCAGACTGTTTGAAATGTTTACCTTCACGGGACTGCGCCAAGATTCAAGGAATTATGCAAGGTTGTATGTAATTTGTGACTCAACATCACAATTGAATGAGAATTCACTTAAAATGATAAAATGCACTTTTGATACTTGCTCTCATCTCTGTATTACATTACAGTGTGATTCAATATTAGGCTGATTTTGCTCTAGTTATGCATTTTACATAACTGCTTTCTTTGCTCACTCTTGCTTTTCTCCTGAGTTGTTTGTGTGAGTAACTATTTTCAATAAAACAGGATTTCACCTATTTCAAAGCTAAAAAACCAAATTCCACCAATAGCTTAAGACTATGGACATGTAGCTTGACCAGCTAATGCACTCTGAGCTCTTCCCTTGAATTTCTCTGAGGCAAACAGATGATTTCAGGCGAAGACTCCCTGAGAAACCTGACATTAACTGCTCAGCTTCTGTGTTAGGGGTTTGATTATGTTTCACTAAGCCACTCTACAGCTGTCACATGCCATGCCATGTCCCATTCTTACCCAGTGCCTAGGATATATCATAGTCCCCCACATACATGTACTCTATTCTTTGTGTGTGTGGCTATTAAACAATGCAAACTCATAATGCAAACATCACTGTCAAATCACACTGCAATACATGTATAAAGGAAAAACAATAAATTGTATTTGAATACAATATGATTCCACTGCTTCCTGTTAAATATTCCTGTTATGCTGACAGCAGCAGACCTTCTTTGCAACATTTTCTTTTCTTTTCTGGTTACATATCACAATGAACATTGAAGCACACATGAAACCAGGTTGCAAGTGGAAATAGGGGTATCTCACATTGCGATAGAAGCACTTCACCCATAACCATGAAAACGACAAACGGGATACACAAGAATATAATTGTTTGGTCCTAAGAAGCATACATACATGAGTAATACATTTCCATTTAAATGAAAGTAGGAACTTATTGGTTGAGACTTTTGGTTCTTAAATGTTCAATGTGAAAGGTGTAACATAAACAAATCATTTATCTGCTTTTGCATTATACTGAAGAACTGAAGGTTAATGTAAATAAAGTGGTTTTACATTAAACCGACCAGCCATAATATCATGATTACCTACCTAATATTGGGCAGAGTGTTCATTTATAAAATTCCAAAGGAACCTTTCTAAAGATTTCTGTATGCCCAGAAGCCAAAAGTTGTGTGTACCAAAAAGTAATGTTTCCTAAAACCATTCTGCCCACACTTCTAAGTTTCCTTTATAAATCACAGTCATCCTGGAACTTTGCACATGTGGATTCGCAGGTATATTCTGCCCTCAACACACCCACTTTCTGCCATAAATGTTCAATGCAAAACCTTGTGAATGCTTTCTGCATATAAACCAGCTGCTGTCAGCAATCACCACTGGGCACCACTGGGCTCCTAAAAGAGCACTTACCAGTCAGGCTTGGACAAAGAATGTCTGAGGGTGTCCTGGAAAGTCTGATACTGAGTCTTTGGGTGCGTCTCTGTGGAGAGGACGCTGCTTAATGCTATTAGGTCCTATAAGATTGTTGACTGGAGCGTTTCAAGATCAAATAAATGCTTCTGTTGTGTTTTGTTATTTTTCAAGGCTTCTCTGGGAATACATCCACAAATGGGTAACTTTTCTAATGTGAGGAGATGCAGCACAAAACTTCCACAAGTATTCTTAAAAGTAGAATTTTTCTTTCTTTTTTTTTTTAAACTTTATTTAGCCATCTAACATAATCTGAAAAGGGAAACCTTTTAGTGTCACTGTAGCTCACCAAGGCATTACTATATCAGGTACCAGGTGTGTGTGTGTTGGATAGTTGTTAATCAAGGCATTGCTACCTGTCATTCAGGGTAAAGGTCAGCACACAGACATGCCCATCACACACATGCTGTAGACTCCTGCCAACACTGCATCATCTGTCTTACTCCACCAGACACCAACTCTCCCTCCCCTACTGTGTTATCTCCTGCTTCCTCTCCCCTGCTGTCGGAGAGCTCCAGCCTCCATTTGCTCTCTCCAGGGCTGCCTGTACACTGTGCTCTCCTGCTAGCACTGCTGAGTACCCAGCTCTCATGACGCCACAGGGCAGGAGATAGGCCGGAAGAGCTCAAGATCCTGGCAAGGAAATCAAAGTCCCCTCAATGAGAGTGAGTGGTTCGTCTATCAAAGAGTGGCTTACAGCTCTGGCATGTCTGGCAGATAACAAGCAACACTTCAGTAGTGTCCACTTTCTGATGCTCCTGCTTCTGGAGTAAAGCGTTTGCTAAAAGCTTCTTCTCTTGTGACACTTGTTTGTCTGAAGATGTGGACTCATTCTGTATAGCGTTGCACATCATGTCATCAAACATGTAAATGGAGGTCTTATTGTTTATTGCTTGCCAATCACTGTAATTTTAAAGGAAAATGTTCAAAAGTGATTATCTCTACCATCTTAATTCTATTTCTGGCCATGGTTGGCAGGAGCTGTTCCCAGCATAGTATGAGTGTGAGACAGGGAAACGCACCTAACAGGCCCTCATGCAAACAGTCACACTTAGGACCAATTTAGAAGGTCCACTTCACTTCTAGATGTGTTGGCAGCAGAAAACCAAACACACTAAAGCCCCATGCACACCAAAAGTGGCAAGTGCATCACTCTGCTCTGAAACCCATTCGTTTCAATGGCTTATGTCTCACAGTGACATATGCTGGCATAACCAGTAGACATAAGACATATCTAGAATTAATCCTGGATGATGACTGGGATTATAGTTAACACTGAACAAATCAATCCCTGTGGAAACTAGGTTCCTTTACAAGCCTGAATTTAACAAAAATCAGGGTCTCATGAATCTACGTCTACACTCTTCCTTGCTGGTTCTCGTGTTCGTTTTCTGACGCGAGCTAATATGCAAGCACCAGCAATAAATCTAGTAAGAAAATATGAATATCAATGTGAATTGTTCTGTGTATGAAAGTATACATTTGGTTATCTGAAGTGACCACATAATACAGCCGTCACTATCTTTGGAAAATATGTAATTGAATACACCGTCCATAGTTGCAGGGTTCTACGGTGTCACAGACCCAGATCAGAGAATTATCTCGCTTCCCTGTATTTATCTCCACCCTGTTACACATCATGCTGCATACGCATCAACTAGTATCGAGTATCAACTGGTACCTGAGACTTAATTACTAAACATAAATTAAAATGATTCAAGGTAAGAAATGTTTCAGACTTAGAACTGTAAGAAGAGTGAGGAGGAAAAAAAAGAGATGTTGGCCACATAGTTTATTTATTTTAATAAATGATGCATCCAAGTGAGGATTTTGTTAAATAAAAATTAAAAAAAAAGGTAACCATTGCTTACAAGGGTACTAAATATTATTTACTCTAGACAATACACGTCAATTCCTGGATAATGGAAGCTCTCTGTTCATTTCCTGGTAGGAGTTGCGTTCCATTATCGCAGGACCTCTGAGGTCTGAACACCGAGATTCTCTGCATTACTGCAGAAAATCAGCTTCATCAGGCAAACTACTGCTGCAATTTGTTGAGGGAAAGGCTTGCATCTTCAGTATAGGTGTGCTCCCTCAGCCAACGAAAAGTGTAGATTCAACTTAACCTCACAAACCATCATAAGAAGAAATGTATTTACAGTGGTAAGGCAGATGCTTTTACCTCTGTCCGCACCTTCCACACAGACATGCCACATACTCGAACATTTTAAATGTTGCAGTGCAAGAGTTTTAACGGTGACAGCCAGCCTTTCCAGTCTCCGTCTGGTAGTAGTTGCACTTATAGCACTAAATGTTTCAATGTTCAGCATCCATCAGTTTACCCACAAATAAACTCAGGAGTATTCCTTCATGCAGAACTCAGAAGCTGTAACAGTGATGTGTGATTGTAAAAGCACATCAGGAGCTCCAACCCTGGACTTGGATCCATGAGATGAGACCCACTGAACAGAAGCCAGCTGGAAGGAGAAGATTATATATTGTAATGGGTTCTCTGTCAGTGTGTTGTAACTCCAGCGAAGGACGACTTCCGTTAAGATCAGAACATTTTATAAGATAACTGTTGTAGGCCACAGCCACACTGTACAGACACAAACCCAGAGAGAGTCCTTTCCAACCCCCCACCAACTCCCATCCCCCTGGTTGTCGTAAACTGTCGTGAACATCCAACTACAGAGCTGCTGTATAAAATGTACAACTATAGAAATGGTACAAACACAATTACTACAGAACGGCTGTAAGGAACATGACTATAGAACTGCCACTGGAACAATCTAACTCAGAACATGCTACAATATGTAAGATTATACTATTATATATGTGTGTGTGTCTAAAATTGCGTGTACATATTCCACAGAGCCACCACTCTGATATTACAATAGAGACACACAGAGACACGTTTCAGAAATAAAGCTTGGGAGGAAGTGGGTGAATCTGGTATGACTGTGTTTGTGTGGCCGTGGAAAGCGGTGATGTGTCACGGGCAAACGAGCTGGCTCGAGCCGATGTTTTTGAATTCAGCTGCCGCTATCAACAGGATGTAGCAATGGCTATCAGAAGAGCCGACCACCGTGGAGTGTAACTGGGTCTCCTTTCATTCAGCTCACTCCATTACTTTTCTCCATAGAGTTTCTCCATAACTGCTTGCTGAAACAGACCCCTAGACATATACATATATATGTATATCTATATATATGTGTGTGGCAACTGCTCCAAAAGATAATTAATTTACAGCATATTACAGTGTGATTTAACATTTGCTCAATCGTGGCTATGACAGAAATGAATCCAAGGGTTTTCAAGTTCTAAAAGCAGCCATATTGCATCGCCTCGTCATTAGCAGGTTGCTGCTAATGTGCTGACGCACAAATGACGGAGCTAACATTGTTGTAATGGTGTTACTTTTTTTTGAAAAGAAAATAAATTAAATCAAGAAAAAGTAGTTCTTTATGTGAGTTGCACATTTTCTTCCTGTTTTTATGCTGTGTCTGGTGCAGGTGCGGTTCAATGGCAGACATCACAAGGAGAGTTATGGAAGGGGTGGGGAACCGCATGTTCTGCAGTTCTTAGATGTTCCCCACCCCTGGTCTATGGAACCACACACAAGGAGACTTTGTGTACAGGTTAGGACACAGACAGACAAGGGCTTAGTTGTTCCCAGATGCTTCCTGCATGATGATCCAGATAATTCCTTTATTTGGCTCATGTTTCATCTGTTTTCCTTTCAGATTCATGGCAACTGTCAGCTCAGGATTTCTCAGAGTTTACAATGAGGACGAGCCTCCAGTCGACTTCAAGCTTCCTGTCCTGAAACCGAAGGCCAAGGTGGGGGAAAATAAAATAAAAAGTGTATACATACAAGCACAATACATCACTAGGAGGGGAATGTGGTTTAGGACTATTCTCTCAAATATTCAAATACAAACTCAAATTTCCAGATATATTATTGTTCTACATTTTGGCAGATGTCAATCCGTCACTGTAAATTCTAAGAAGTGGAGTTTACTTAAACAAATTTAGGAAACCAATTACCTTGGGAAATGTAAGTAAACAAACCTAATGGTCTTAAGTGATGTGAAATTATTAACACTTAAAATATCTAAGTATAGTTAAATTCAAATAAAGTTAATGCAACTCAAATATTTTGAGCCAAATTAACTTATGTTCTGACAAACAAGTGGAAATTTGTAATGTATACTGCACTATAGGTGTCTTAGTGTAATTCACTTCAATAACATTCACAGGAATTTAATAAAGATAAGTCACATGAACTTAAAATACCTTCAAAGAAGGCGAGTAGTACTTAATTTTACACAAATTCACTTAACATACCTTAGTCTAGCCAACATAAAAATAAGAACTCTGAAAATAGCAATATGAAAACCATATTTTTTCTTAACAAGAACAGCCCACATTTTTATCTCAAAACACATTTAGCATTGAAGTGAATAATTTAAATCTATCCCCTTAACTTAAGGAGCTTGGGCATCATTTGATTAATTGATTTTTTAAATTTCTTTATCAGAAGAATAAAATGTACGACCAAAGTTGCATCTCACATCTTGCATGTCATAAAATTTGAAGAGCCTTTCTGTGTGCGTGTTGCCACACAGATCATCAGAAAATGCTGTCTAATTGGTACACTATTTATGCCCCCTCAAAGATTATTTCCATTTCATTATATTGTCACTCAGCCAGCTTTGTTTAGCAGCGCCTACATTCAACTTTGAACATCAACACCACCTTTTGTCTGAAACTGCTGCAGTATTTCCAGCAATGATCAGATAGCACTTCTGCTATTTTTACTTCTGCATGTGGCACTGGACCATAAAAATAAGATCTGAGTTGATTAGTGAAGCCTGCAAATCCTTTGTTGTTCATCTAAAAGAAGGCCTTCATCTCACAATAGGGCTGAAATATGCAAATATACCTAAATGACAGAGTTTCTCATTCATCCCAATTAAGCAAACTAAAAATATCACCTTCTTCTTTGACCCAAATGAATAAGGAGAAATTTTAAGAAACATTTATTCCAAGCCAGTAGTCAAATACTTATTTACTCCAAGAAGGTAAAAATCAAAGGTAGCCACTTTCAGAGACGCTTCATTCTTCAGTTTTCACGGCTTTTTTTCAGTCCTGTCTTCCATTCAGTAAAGCACATCTTTTCTTCTCTTAAATGGCTCTTCTCTCCACTCTTTCACAGGAAGCTGAGATGTTTCATCACCGTTTCAGAGAGCATCATGCTATTAGGTAAGTGATTGGACTGATGATTGGGTGTCTCACAAGCATGTCAGTGCTCCCCAAAGGTCTTCACAGCATAAAAATACACACACATACCACCAATCAGCTGCAACTACAGTCTGCATGAAAAAGGTTTCTTTACAGTCTGATTGAGCAACAGAAGTGTTTCTGTGCCATGGACGGAACACACACACATACATATTCCTAAATATGGTGAAGCATCTGTTATAAGAGGTACTTTTTGCAGTAACTGAAATCTTAGCGTGCCTTCTCCTCACTCTCCCCCTGGATGAGTATCCCACCCACGTTTCCATCAGTCTCCAGTACAAATAAGTTAATCAGGCGCATTCACTGTGTGTGAATGCCTCCAGCAGCTCCAGACGGTGCATGGACCGGAAGGCAGGCAGAGCGTGGCTAGATCAATGTCTTCATGTCTGTGGGAGACGAGTCTGGCCAGGACTGTGGGGCCTGGAGCCTCCCTGCTGCACTCTGTCAATTCCACTCATCTCTCTCTGTTGGCTCACACTCATGAGTCTCTCAGCTGAAGAAGTACGTGGATTCTTTCACCTGCTGGAGATCAAAATCACCTGTAGAGGCAAGAGACAATGTGTCAGAGCAAGTTTCAGTCAGAGGGCAGAGGTTACGGACCATAAATTATGTACACACTGCCACATACTGCATCTACAACGATATAAAAGACAGCTACGGATAAAAATCAGGGAGAAAAAAACATGCATTTTAAGAAGAGAAGGTCGGGTGTGATGTCCCATGCTCTATAACCCACCAATGGGATAGTTTTGTCTCATCAATGACAAACTTTTAAAGCTTTAAGTAACAATGAATATGCTTAACTGACTTTGATGTGTAGCCATACCCACAGTAAGTCCAGCTGATGGATTCTCATTTAGTTTTTCTGTTATTTGACCCGAAAGCAAAGATCACTAAAGACTTCACAAAAAAACATGAATGCCTGCAGCAAACTTCAAATTTCTTTCTGATAGTTGCCAAAAACGGTCAGCCTCATGGTGAAGTGTAAGAGAAAGACACATGCACTGAGTTACAAGGATTCGTCCTCTGTGAAAAACTAATCTACACAAAGTTTAATGGAATAAACCAGGCAGTCAGTCAAAAAGAGGACTTGACAATAATCTGCACTGCAAACCTTTTTTTTTTAAAGACACTGGCTTTCAGTGGGTGCTAGGAATTTCCCCTCATCTTTAATCCACCACCTGAATGCTAATTTTAGCCACATGTGAGGTCCTGTCCTGCCCTCTGCGTCTTTCCTTGTTTGTTCTTTGCCTCTCTGACAGCTGTGTTCACCAGTGGAGCCTGCAGCTTGAATTATTGAGAAAAGGACATTAAAAATGAAGAAGAGCTTAAAGTAGTAACAAAAATGTTGACATCAGTGCTTTAACTAATAAACTCAACTTTTCACCTATGCATTTATGTTTTTGAACTAATTAAACATAAAGGGTCAATGTTATAAGATCTTTCCAGTCTTATTGGGAGTTCGACAATGTCCTCATTCACACCCACACAGAGCTTCTATAGTACAACACAAGCGGAGGCCTGCAAAACTTCTACTTTGAGGAAAATTAAGTCAGGGATGTCAGCAGGGATGCTGATTCATAGTTGCCTCTAAAACAGATGCACTAATATATTATAAACTTTAAAACGTTTTTGTTTCTCCTCGGTAAGGTCCAGCTGTATAATTCATCTTCTCAACAGGGAGCTTCAAACAGCAGCCTACTCCAGAAAGTGTTTTTTATAATTTACAATCCATCTTTCTTTTTCCCTAAGTCTGTTTCCGACTCAACAGTGATGTGCATAACAGAAGAAGTGATAACAGAAGGATACCTAGCTCCGTTTCCCACGGTGATGACAGAGGAACAACGAGGAATACGGCTTAATGCATTTATTATTAGTTCGTCCAAAAATATTATATATATTATTATACAGAGGTTTTGCTAAGGATCTCTCTTGACTTGGATGATCTTTTACATTATAAACTCACCTTGGAAATAAATTGAAAGATTATATTGACTTTCAGTTAGATTCAGTTGATCTTTCATTAACAAAAAATGGAATTTTGGACACAAACACAGACATCCCTGAGGTACACACCTGACCGGGCTCAGCCCCATAAGCCGATTATGCAAGTTAGAGATACAATTAACAGTAATCAATTTATGCAACACATCTGTCAGTGCCAAGCAAACAGTGTGAGTACAGATGGAGATGGAGAGAAGAGGTTGCGTAACAGCAAAGCCTGCATCCATGATTGATGGACAGAGAAAAACAAAAAGCAGAGGAGTCAAAGGAAGACCTGGATCTGCCTGTGGCCACACAGACACATGTGCTTATACCATTAGAGACATGAGCTTTTAAGAAGGTTTTAAGCTAATTCTAGCATGTATGCTGATTTGAATGGATGAAATACATTCAATAAAAAGACCAACAAATTACAATATTAGATGTAAAACATAAATCAACAACATATATCGCAATTACAGTGCCTTTACTTCATCAGGGAGTCTAACCCACTGATAACCTTAGAGGTATCTTCAGGGCAAAGAAGTACAAGTCTTCTTTCTAACCAGTTAGAGAAAGAAAAGAAAATAGCCTGCATGCCCTCTCAAGCAAACTCAGTCCTCAGTGATGTAAGATGATTGGTAGAATCATTCTCACTGACCTGTCTTTGGCACTTTGGTCAGCAGCATCATCAACCTCCTATATTCTTGATACTTCTTGCTCTTGGCTTCAGTCCTGCCACAAATGGAAAGAATACTGAAGTTAAAGTGTTGCACAATATATTGAAAATCTCTCGTCGCCATAATATCAAGATGAACAAAAAAAAAAAAAAATCACACTAAATGGTGGTCTGATGTTTTCCAAATGTCATGCATATGCACTCTAAATTTCAATAATATATTCGACCAATCAGACGAAGCATCGTCGCCCGAGATTGCAGTTTAGATCCTAATTTACATGGAGAGTGAGTATTATGATGACAGAAAGGAAAGATATGAGCACTTCTGAGTCAATTATAAGGGCTCAGTTTTAGTTTGACTTCAAATAAGAATGTATTACTTTATATAATGCAGGTCATATTGCCACAGCAATTTTCAAGTATATCACATATTACATGTTTACTAATATTGTTGCAACTGTCCAGTCTAAGCTCAGAACCCAACCAAGTTGGAGAATCATATTTATGAGAGAAACACTAAGAGATTGTGATGCAAATCACAAGCGGACAGCTCTGAGTATAGATCATAGCAGGCATTAAAATGCATCACTAAAACACATTAGGCAGTCATCTGTCAACTGAGCAATAATCAGGAGATCTGTAGGTCTAGTGAGGCTTCTCTAAAAAATTATGACTGCGCTGACTGACGTCAACCATATCATAATTCAGACATTATGTTTCTGATTCCCATGAGTCACAAACAGCTTTGTAAAAATTCTAAAATTATCAATAATCTGAATTATATAACAGATGTTACATAATTGAAACAACAAAAAGAAGGTTACAATAACTGATTTATGATGTTGTAGAGCAAAGTTTCTATGCACTTTTGATGACTAAAGACGTGCAAACTGAAGCTTTTATGAACTGCAACAGTCTTTGAAGAAAATCTTGAAGAATTAAGTCTGCTCATAAGAGACAGAAGGCTTTGTTAAGACCTCGAGAGCAACTCAAAAAGAAGGACAGATTGCAGACAGGCACAACTAAGCATGAAAATAGAAACCTGCAATTTAGAAAATACTGCCTGAAAGTTATTGACGCACACCTGACAACCACGTTGCTCTGTGTGTGTGTAAATGTTTGTGGCACTTGTTTGTCAGTGCAGAACTCACGGGATTGCCGTGCAATATTTCTGCAACAGGAAGTCAGAAAGCTCTTTCAGGATTGGCTGGCTGTGCAGGGCGACGAACTGTTCCCGGCAGACCTGGCAGGAGGAGATGACAGCAGAAAGAGTTACTCTGATCAAAACACATGATGGACAAGCTACCCTGAGCAGCTCAGGTGAGAGATATACTGTATGCAGGTGAGAGAGAGGGGAAAAAAAAAGGTGGTGGGGGGTGTTGACAACAGGAGAAGCAAAAAAACACACATATCACCAAAATTTAGGAACAAGTCTCTGGCAGGTCTTAAACCTGCCACTTTCCAACAACTGTACATGATGCTGTTGATAGCAGTGGTTTTCCATTTTCAGTAATATCACCTTACACATAAGCATCTTTAGCTTTTCTTTTTAGCTTTATTTTTTTCTTCTGCAGGCTTTGGTAAGTTACCATGACAGAAATTTGTAACAGATGGCTTTAAATAAAATTACACCAAGAGGGAAAAAAAAGACTTTTCAAACTATTTACTCCTCTTTGAAACTTTAACAGTGTGATTCATCAGTCAGGATTGTCAGAAAAAAAATAAAATAATAATAATAAAAAGACTAACACCAATATAATTTCTGGAGAAAGACAAAAAAACAAGCAAAAAACCAAAAAAACATACAGCAAAAGCAGAAATGTTCTATCTGTAGAAAACCACCCACCTCCTAATTAAAATGCTCATCTGCAGCTGTATTAGGGGGGTTTTCAGAATATTTTCTATGCATTGCTTTTATGATTTATGCAGCTTAGGTCAATTACTTCATAAATTGTAAATGATTGTGATTTCCCTGTGCATCAAGCAGTAAATCCTGTTCAGGATTAGACCCTGGCTGTAGAAAATGGTTGGAAAAGGATAGCAGACGGTTATAAAAAGGCTGCTTTTCCATGTGCTCAGATGTTGTTTAAGATATCTGATACCCCTCTTCTTAGCTGCTGTGCTTAATTATCTGTGTAATTAACAAATGTAGTAAGCAGCTGCTGCTTCATTGTTCGCAATGCCCTTTTTGTGTGAATATTCAAAAAAATTAATCTTTCAATTTCTTCTGAAACCAAATGTAAAAAAAATTTTATTTAATCTCTTGCATCTTCTAACAACAAGCGCTTTAGCACCGTGGAAGATGAACCTCTGCATGCACTTTCTATATTGCTGGACCCACAATACAAGACAGGTGAGACTGGACTTATACTAAAGGACAGGTTTACCTCAATAAATTAACAGTGTAGTGAAATATTTTAATGTTTTTGTAAGTTATTGTTCACTCATTGTCACAAACATGATATAACTTTAATAGGGCTTTGAACAGATAAATATTATACACACCTTAGATACTATACTAATAGCTAACATTTGAAAGAAAACTGGCACATGATCTTTTTTTTATATTTCAAGTATTACTTTGGGTTTAGTTATAGACTCAGAAATGTGTTTTATTTTTTAAGATTTTCACCAGTGCAGACTCTGCCAGGTGTGGGAAGGATGCACTAGCCAAGAACTGGAGGAAGACTTGAGAACTACTACTGCTGATGGAGCCACCAGGAAGTTTATTTAAGTTTGCTGTACTGGTGCAGAGTTATGAAATAAATTTATAATTC
>JBAMYA010073417.1:0-24811 GCA_037176975.1 Arrhamphus sclerolepis
GCTCTCCACCTCAGTGATTCCACCTTAAAGCAGCTGCTCTCCACCTCAGTTATTCCACCTTAAAGCAGCTGCTCTCCTTTCTGATGTCAGAGCTGAATCAAAGATCAGAAAGCTAGAAAGATATTGGCAGATTTGAACTTCCGGGCTGAATAGCTCTGGAACGAAACGTTGTTAAAACACAAGCAATGTCTCTTTCCAACCACAACAAGGCAGATAACTGACTACAACCCCATTCTCCAGAAATCATTCGTCCTCTGAGCAGGAGAAAAAACGTTGCTCTGTGGGGCTGAGAGGCAGGGCTCAGGGACAAAGTGAGGTACCGACGCGAAAAATGTTCAAGATCTCCACTTTTATTCACTGCAGCTTCACCAAATTCACTCAACACATGAGCGGTCACCTGGTGGTAATACTATTCAAGTTAGTTTTGGGGGAAAGAAAAAACTTTTGCCTATTTGTGGTGTAATTTGGGGGGGCTAAATAGTCAATATCATCAATATTTTACACTGTAGTCTCACCAAAATCCCTTCACATATTATTGATCACCTGATGATCATACTACAACAATTAGTTTAGAAAAATGCACTTTAGCCTAATTATGGGGATTTTTTATGGGGGAAATATTAAATGTCTTTGCTCTTTTACACTGTAGTTACATCAAATTATCTGGATACATCAAAAACCAACATGATCCTACTAAAACGCTTGTTTTGATGAAATTTACTTTTGCATATTTCCATGAATTTTTCATCATCCAAAAGTATTCAGGAGCATCATTGTTATCTGCTGTAGTCTCACCAAATTCACCAAACAACAATAATGGTCACCTGATCATCATATTACAACTGATACTTTTGAAAAATTAGCTTTTGCATATTTTTTGGAAGTTTTTACAGTGAAAGAAATTCAGTAGCGTCAGATGTGTCTGTTGCGACACGATGGATGAGGCGGCTCAACTCTGCTCCTCGTTCCCAATCCACTCTATATTTCACCTGCAGCATATATGACCGTTGTGGGGGTCAGAGGTATAAATCCATGTAATGTGTTTCATTTTAGGACCTTATAGCCTTCAGAAAACAACAAATAGCTTATAGCTTTTATTGAAACATATTTACAGGATAAGTGACAGCTGTCAGTCTGTCAGAGTGTTGCTCTTTATGGTGCTGAAAGATCAGGCAGTGACGTACCTGAGCTTTCAGCACCATAGAAAGCAACGGTCACAGACCGAAAGCCTTCATATTGTTTTTACTATTATGCTTATTTTTAATATAACATTTATTTAAACAGTGAGGGACATTGAGAGCAAGCTGTGTCAACCAATCATATATAGGAACAGTAAAAACAATAAAAGTACATTCTTTATCTAAACAAGTACTGGAAATGGTGATCACACATTCAAACACAGCTCTTTAAAAGTGATCCACAATCAAAGGTTGAAGTATACTTTAACTTTGGTTTGCATTTCTTGTTTTCATATATACTGTACGAAATCAGGGCATCCTTGTATGTATGACACAGCTTTCTGTCGAAGCCCTTCCCTGTTTGAATAAATAAATGTTATATTAAAAATAAGCATAATAGTAAAAACAATATGAAGGCTTTCAGACTGTGAACTGAAATCCTGTCATGCTGCTTTGGATGAATATGATCATCAGCTGACTGGACTTTACAAAAAGAAGAAAACTGGATGGATTGATGAAAAGATGGACCAGCTTTTGTTGGTGTATGAGAAACAGGTACTTAAAAAAACTTTTCACTCTGCTGTTAGCATGACAGTTCCCATTGTCATGATTCTTTTTTTTTTTATCCTTTAAGGACAAAAGCAACATTCATGCAACAGGAACAGCAGCCCTGGGCGGCCTACCCATTTACCTCATTTTCAAAACATGTAAAGTATGTTATACTTGGGCACTACAATAATTTGCCCATTGGAATTTTTTTTTTGAAGTCAATGAAGAAAGTTTAAAAAAAAAATGGTAGCTTACAATGTGTATTCTCAGTTTTGTCTTAGAGATGGATATTATTGATTAATAATTTTGCAAACTGTGTTCTATGAAGGTGCAGTTGCTCTGGCTGCTGATGCAGACGAAGAGGAGGTACCTGCTGGAGTTCCTTTCTCACCACGCCAGGTGTTCGTTGTGCTTGAAGATCAGGTTGAAATGACGCGTCACTCATGGACTGATGCGTTGGTGTGTTTGTTTGGGCTAATCTACGCTCTGCATCTCAGCTATCCTGTCCAGTGTAGTAGCTTTTTTGAGTCTTTCTTTAATTATTACTTATACATAACTTGCAGGTGAATTTATTTGACTATTTTGCTGATATGAAAAAAGATTGAGCTTGTTAGCACACGGAGCTAACTAGCTAGCACACGGAGTTTGCTACCACAGCTCCCGCCTGGCTTTGTTTGAAGTTCACCTGTAAGAATTTAAAATATAGCTGTTGGTAGCTTTTTGGTGAAATAGTTAAGTAAGCTACTTTTTCAAAGCTAAATCGCACAAAACTTGTCTGTAAAATAAAGTTTAAGTTTTGTAGTCCAAATGTGTGAAAATAGTAATTCCGTTAGAGTAACTAAGTGGGGAAGCTGGCTTGTAAAAGTTTAGATATAACAGTTGGCTGCTTATTTGGATAAAACTGTTGGAGAGGTCAAAGCTGCATGGCACAAACTTAATAATTAGGCGGGGCCAATGGAAGCACTGAGCCCCACCAATTACTAGTCGCCATGTTTATCGTTCTCATTATTACTATTCTCCCGTTTCCGACTCCATTTTTGTTTTCACGGGCCGCAATTTTGAGAAAAACCCAACAAAAGATATGACTTTTGCTCGCGTTCCGTCCACAGTTTTCACGTAAATCGCAAAAAACGACGAAATTTGGCCCCATAGGAATGAATGGGATTTTGAAGAATTCTGGACAAATCAGCCTAAAACCCAGCCGTCTTTTGACCTCTGTAGCTCAGCCATATTTCATCACAGAAGACACCATTCGAGGTTTAAACGGGTCACGAGGCTTTTGACTATAACATACTAAAACCATGTGTTGCTTTGATTTACGGTATTTGAGAAATCGCGATTTACGTTTTGGGATTTTTCAGAAAATCTCTTTTTCTCCCTCCACTCTGATGACGTCATCACTCACTCTAGCTGCAGGGAGAGGAAAAGAATGTTTTACAAGTGCTTCATTCCTCTCTCAAATCCACACCTTTTGTTCAACCCACACAAGTTATACATCAAAACGTAGGTATTTTTGTCCTCTTTCGGGAAATGTAACTGTAAGTCCCTATTCCTTACAGAATTTGAATTAGGAGCCTCAGAGTGCGAGAACCCTGACAAATTCTCCTATACTTTACAATGGGAGATGTAAGAAAAAAAAAATGTACGACTCAGACGATCACTATTTTTAAACTGCTCCTGTGTGCCCATTTTTCACTTTAGGAAAAAAATAAAGACATGTATACGTTCCTCAAAGCCTTGTGGTACTCACGGTTCAAGATTTTCTCACAACCATGTTCAGTTTTTGAATTACAGGCGTTTGTTCGGGAAAAATCCTGATATTTGAGTCAGAGGACAAACTCAAGCTGCTGCAGAGAAGAGCAGACAGCTCTCTCTCTCTCTGTCTCTCGCTCGACCACTCACACAGGCATGTTAATCAGTCACAGTATGTTATAGTCAGACCTGTTGGACTCTGTTGGACTCTGTTGGACTCTGTTGGACTCTGTTGGACTTCATGTTAATAGACTCCATTAGTTCATTCACAAGTCAATAGATACATGTCTCACATCAAACACACACCTACATACAAAACCAGACACACACCCACATACAAACATAGACACACAAAAGTCCATGTTTATGGAAATAAGTACATGTTTGAGGACGAAAGTGGACATTTGGACACAAAAGTGGACATTTGAGGTCAAAAGTCCACTTTTGAGGACAGAAATGGACATTTCAGGGGAAAATCCCATACTTGGGGACAAAACGTCTGGTTTGAGGACAAAAATGGACATTTGGAAACACAAGTGGACATTTAAAGACACACATCCAGATTCTGTGACAAAAATGGACTTTTGACTCAAAATTGGACATTTTAAGAAAAAATGTTAACGTTAAGGGACAAATGTCCACATTTGGGGACAATAGTTGACATTTTCTTTGAAGCTCTGTAGCTCGGCCATATTTCATCGCAGAGACACCATTCAAACGTTAAACTGTTCGCAAGACATTGTACTTTTAAGATCTTAAGATGGTTTGGTATTTTAACCGGCAGCACGATTGGCCCCGCCTCAAAATTTCTCCGAAATTTTCTAGTGTTAAAATTAATGTTTCGTCATAGTTTACCAACCTAAATTGAAAATGGGATGTTACTTACTGTTCAAAATTTTGTTTTTTTTTATTTTGCAATCCAACTTTAGCAGCTTTGTGTGTAGTACGAGTGTAAATGTAATTTAAAAGAAAAATTGTACTGCTAGCTTTCTGTTCACATGTAAAAATACATTAACGTTTTTTTATTTAACATTACAGTGTTACAGTGACGAAACGCAGCACACACGGAGAGATCATCCACCACTGTTCAGCATCTAAAGACATCCAAAGAAGGTGATTTCAAAAATCATCTAACATCATAACATCTAATTGTGATCCTTTGATCTATGACAAATGTGGAACTGCAAGTTGTGTAGTTTTTCTACTGCGATAAAAGTCATGTTGCTGAAGCATTATCGGCTTAACCATGGTCAGTACTCCACAATTTCACGTTTGACCTACAACAGCTGCATGTTAACACTTAATTCATTGAAGACACATATGTCACACTGGAAAGATAGCTCTTACTGGCTTTTAATGAATATGGATTTTGTTGCCCTGTGTGTAACTTTCAGCAGCCATTCCATGAAAGACAAATGTTTATCCATCTGAGGGGGCATTTACAACGGAAAGAGACTGTCCCATGTCCTTTCAAGGACTGCAATTTGAAAACCAATGTATACCCAACATTAAATGCCTACAAATGCAGAGACCAGCAAAGTTCAACTATAATCTTTCTAACTTGGCAAGTTTATTTCTAGAGCACAATTCATACACAAAGTAATTCAAAGTGCTTTACATCTACATATAATCACAAGAGTGACAACACTTATTGAAGTGTTAAACTTCTACCTCACGCCCAAACTAAAGCCTCCAAGAGCACCTGGAAGCTGCAGACCAGAGACTTCCATCATTTGCAGAAAGTTCCCAACTTACCCAGAAAACAGAACATCAGCTTCATTTCTGAGTCCGTGAGACAAACGGAGACTTTAGCAGTCTGGACCTGAACCAGGACCTCCTCAGGCTGCTCTGTAACTCTCTCAGTTTAGAAGGAGATGACAGCTAGAAGGGGGGGGGGATCAATCAGATCAATGCTAGTGCAATGAGATCCACACTTTTGTTGCCGTTTCTCTTCTATGAGTCCAGAAAAGTAAGAAGAAATTTCCTCACAGAGTTCATGCGAGCGCAGCTTCTTCAAATGTGTTTGCTGTTGGTGCTGCTCTCTGTCCACTAACACGCCCCGCCCCCATCTGTGGATCACCGCCCATCAAGCGGGAGTTTCCAGTTCTAGCTGTCTTCCAGAGGGCGTTGAGCGTCGTGCGCTTCCGTGCACTACCCTGCATTCACACCAAAAGCTCACGAGCGTCACTAGCAGCCGGCAGTCATTCATTTTCAACGATCGCATGTTACAAAGAGCGTCTGGCGCGTCCACAGCAGCGAGCGGCGCGATGCGCGCGACCAGGGCGACCAGAGCGACCGCTTTCGGTGTGAATGCGGGGTAGTTGGGAGGCAAACCCAAAGCAGACCCCCGACACAGAGGCAGAAAAATCAGGAATATCCAGGTGATCTCCAGTATAAAGTGGTGATCAGAGATGAAGTTCCAGCAGACTATTCAGCCAGTTAAAAAAAGTCTTAATTGTTTTACTGGAACTCAAAAAAATACACTTATATAAAGATATGTACCTGAAACCTGAAACGTGAGCATGGCTGAATATAAAAAACCTTTTGTGCTAACTGTTGAAGGAAAAACAGTATTCCTGTAGATTACAGCAACAGAATTAATTATCTTAATCTTTATTTTATTTCAGACTCCACAGCAGTGTTTGATGACTGATCATCAATGTGAACATTAAAATCACCAATAATTAAAACCCTGTGTAGTTTGATAATAGAAGTTAAAAGTTCAGTGAAGTCAGATAAAAACCCACCAGCTGGGCCAGGAGGGCGGTAAATTAAAAAACAATAAAAACGGGTTTTGGGTTAGAAAATAGTAATTAGTAACTTTTCCAAAATATACATATATATGTGCTTGACCATTTAAGGGTTAATACTGTCATTATCCCTGAAAGAACACATGTAAAATTCACTAAAATAATAAAAAAGAGGAAACTAGCTTCAGACCAAAATAAAAGAACATGTGAATAATTCCAGACTTCATAATGGAATGAAAATTAAATAAAACAACATCAACATCTACGTCTCCTTCCAACAGTCTTTGTCCTGAAATGACCTTTTTCTTCAAAACTCATCAAAGCCAACATGGAACAGAAACTACAGTTCAGCCATCCACTTCTGCATTTATTCTGCATTTATTAAATAGTAATAAATCACTTCTTCTGGACCTTCAACAAAGTATTGTCTTTTTTTTATTGAGGACATAGCAAAAAAAAACAACCATCTTTCTGGGAAAAGAGAAAGAGGAAATGACAGCTAAACACATAGAAACCACACAAAAACAGAAGATGGTTTAGGGCAGAAGATTAATTAATGAAAATCTTCCAGTACTTGTCCTGGAGAAGAATCTCATTAAGAACTAAAGCATTTAAAGATAACACCTGAAAGTATAACTGACAAAAGCACACAAGTGATTCAGAAACTTTAGGTCAGAGGTCAGACTGAGCCTGGTGACGACAGCTGGAGAGCTGGTGTCAGCAGTCCTCAACATCTCTCTGACTTCACAGCCTCCAGTCATCAGGCTACTTCCTGTGTCTGACTTAACATTTCACCTTCAGCTGAAGACAACGACTCTGGAGGCCAGAGACTGACCCAAAGAAAGGAGACAGATCAGGATCAGGAGTCTGCCGGCTCAGTAAGCCCACATCCAGGAGCTGGAGCATCAGATAGCACCTCCAGACAACAACCAGACTCCTCTGAGAGCTCCTTTCATTGGTCAGATCAAAGAGTTCTGAGGTGTTTGTGCAGCACCAGAAACTCTGAACCTTCGGTTCCTCTTCTCTCCTCTATGATGCTGCAGTTTCATCACGACTGCGTCACTTGTTCAAAGTGAAACTGAGATCCCTTTTAGTACTTTAGTCAACTTGTAATATATTAAGTTGGTGGTGATGTTAAAATGTGCTTTCTCAACTTCCAAAGATTTTGATTTGAGAGGGAAAGACACCATGGTAACAGACCCGAGTTTGTTGATGAAGATTCAGTCATCCAGGTCATCTTTATCCAAAGGGTTGAAGCAAAGCTAACGACCACCAGTAGTCCCATAGTCGTTAGCCGGCCGTTAGCCTCACCAACACTGAGGTCGTCCACCACATATAAACCTGGTTCCCACCAAACAGTTAGAACTGAGGAAGCTGATTGGATGAGCAGCGAAACGTCTTCAAGAATATTCTACTCGTCCAGTTGCCTTGCTTCAACCCTTTGGATAGACCCGGGTTTCTGAGACCGGCTCAGGGTTCAGTGACTTCCTTCTCTGAAATGGAAACCTCAGTTTCCCTGAGTTCAGGTTTAGATTACACAACTTTGATTTTAATCTGAGTGAATGATGAGGAAGATGACATTGATGACTGGTTCTAAATGTGGACTGTGATTCAGTTTCCATGAGTTTACCAGCCCTAAAAGTGAGTTGTTGAAGCTTCTTCTTCATATTGTTCAGACAGAATCTCTGAAGATCAGAGATTTCCATCATTTACAGCAAGAAGTTCACAACTGTAACCTGAAAAACCATCATCAATGTCATATTTGACTCTACATCAGAGATAAATGGAGATCAGGACTGAACCGTAGTGTTGCTGCACACTGTTACCTGGTGTCATTGCTTAAGGTTTTTTTACATTTCTGTCGCATATTTAGTGAAATTCCTCCACACACCTCACCTGCATAGCCACAGGTAACACTGACCGCTGAAATAACAGCAAACTAATGACACATGTGCACACAAAACAGGTTTGAACAAACTCACAACGAACTAAAGCTTTTAAAATTTCCAAAAACCCAGTTTCCAGGTCAACATGGTTCCTGTTAGAAGAATGAGACTGTCAGGTTCTCCTTCAGCTTATGTAAATACACCACACACTCAGGCAGCAACTCTGAAGATCAAATTTCATCTGACAGCAAGAAGATGACAACTTAGCAAGAAGAATGAGAATAACTGCCATTCTAGTCTTCATTTCAGGATCACACGTCTGGAACGTGACTGATCCTGATCAGACCGTCACAGCAGCTGATAACATGAGGGAACTTCTTCTGACCCACCTGCACCTGCAGGCTACATGGATCAGCTTCACCTCGCGTTCCTCTCCCCTTTTAGATCCCCCGGTACGAGCCTCTGTCAGACAGAGTCTCTACTGGACCAGCTCTCTGTTTAAAGGGTCCGAGGTTCAGGTCTACTGGGTCTAACCCAATAAAAAGCCTCAACACTGTTTAAGCTGGTGGCGAGGAGATTCACCTAGCTTCTCACTGCCTACTTCCTAGTGCCTATCCTGCTTCCTCTGGTAATAAAACCCACCGATTAGCCTGGAGGTGGATAGTAGTCATCAGCCGCACCCGTTAACGACAGCTCTCCTCTTATTGATCTGTGCACTTGGTGAATGACTGGTTGAATTTAGTGGCTAAGAATGAAGCCCAAAGGATCAGTAACTGGTAGAGGGCTAGAGCAACCCTTAAGACCCCATAATTGTCATACACTCCACCTACTAATTTTACCACCATCAAAGATACCACAAATCCAATGTCCAATACTTCTTTCTTATAATATATATATTTATTAGTTAAGCAGGTTGGCAGGGTTAAGCAACAGCATATGTTGACAGAAGCGGTCTTTGCGTTGAGGCATGGTTAGGCAACCGCCTTGGGCCCCACTAAACGTCCCCAAAAATAGGGGCCCCTAGAGCAGCTGCCAACTCCCCAAACAGCTGGTAGTGAGCCCCATGCATTATGTCAATACATGGTGATTTTGTTTGTTTAAATCAGATGCAAAAACAACACAATAAAATACTGAGAAATACAGAATACGTGCTGATCTGCGCAGTGTGTGGCAGCGCCAACGAGCTGTTTCTGGAAGACTGAAGGGAAGTGTAGCCTACACGCAAAGATAGTTGAGGAGCGACTTGTGGTTGTGGGAGACTTGTAAAATTAGCGAAATGAAGAGGCAAAGTGGTGCTTCCAAAAGGAAGAAGAGGGAAGAGGCCAAACCAAAGACTGATGAACTCCCGAAGCTGACGAGCTTTTCTTTCTCTCTGTTGATCCCACACATTTCCCTCTCATACACATGTGTGTGTGTGTGTGTGTCATTCTTTCTCCCTCTCTCTCTCTCACACACACACACACTCTCTTTCTCTCTCTCTCACACACACACACACTCTCTTTCTCTCTCTCTCTCACACACACACACGCACACTCATACACAGATATCCATCCCTCACTCAAACCTCTCTCACATTCTCATTCTTTCTTTCTCTCACAGATTACCTTACAAACTCCTCTCTCTCTCTCTCTCTCTCTCTCTCTCTCTAACTCTCGCTCTCTAACTCTACGTTTTGCTCTGATGTAGAATATTCTTTATTGTTCAGTTCAATTCTACAGTTCAGTTATTGTTCAGTTACAATTCTAGATAAAAATGGGACTCACATTGCTTAGCTATTCTTAAAAAAAATAAAGATTTTGCTTTTGGACATGCAATGGTGTGTTATCTGAAACTTATTTATTACATATTAAAAGATCCTTGTTAAAGTAAGGATTTGATGGGCCCCCTAGCGCAATTCGCCTTGGGCCCCCAAATTGCTAAGTCCACCACTGTAGATAGTGATGAATAGAGCATCTCAAAAGTCTTGGGGCACATTACCAGAGAGTAGGCATCTGTTGAACAGATCTAGTAACGCTTCGCACAACTTTTTGCCACCGCTTTTCAGGATGTCTGAGAAAATAGCATCCAGCTCATTACAGCTTTGATGCTTTGCAATTTGCCATTGACTTCAGAGCTATCTTGAGTTCCTCCATACTCATTTCCCCACACAGCTCATTACTTGTGGGCATCGGCTTCAACTGTTTACATGCATCTGGGTGTGCAGATCCTCCTTGGTTTAGCAAGCTGTTGAGGTACTCCTTCCATCTGGCCTTGATATCTTATGAGCTGCTTACTACCATTCACTGACTTCACTGGAGCAACAGCGTTGCTCTTTGGTCCGTAGATGGCTTTCAGCAAACAATCCACAATATTTTTGGTTGTCAGCCATATACTGCAGTTGCTCTGCTTTTCTCTGCCACCAGTTGTTCTTAAGAGCTCTCGCTCCCTCTGCATCCTGGCCTCAACTTCAGCAGGTTCTCCTGCAAGTGTCACAGATGCTTGCTCTTCTCCTCTTCTAAGAGCCTCTTAATTTTGTTGCCATTCTCCCAGAACCAATCAGGAGTCTTTCTTTGGGAGTGGCCTAGAGTTTCCTTACTTACAGAGTACAACGCGGGGCCTTCCAGTCTTGCTCTACGTCCTCCTCTCGAGCCGGCTGAACACTCTCCAATGCAGCAAACTGTATATCACTCTTGTTAGTTCTCGACAGTGCTCGATGTCTGTTAGCTTGCTAATGTCCAGTTTCTTAGTCTTCACATGTTGGTGTAGATTCTCAGTCATCCAGGTCAAGGTAATCCTAAGAGCTTGAGTGAAAGCAAGATCCAAGAAGATGTCCAGTTGTCTTTACTCAAGCCCATAGGCTTAGTCTTCATACATGCAGAAGCATTTCTGCGATGCAAACTGATCTTCACTCTGAGTTGGAAACGCACAAGGTAGTGACCCGTAAAACACTCTGGTCCATGCAATGCTTTTGAACATAGTCTGTGTACCAAGTCTGAGATTTTAGATCAAAGTCATTTTATGTCAAAAGGTTGCAGTTTTTTTTTACGACATTAACTGTAATATTAACTTAAGAGGTTGTGATTATAGGACATATATGTGCACTGACAAATAATAATAACATATAATAAATAATATGTAATAGGAGTTAATAGTCTTGATGGAATTTCGATAGTAGGGGAGGGGGGGAGTGGGCGGAGTCATAGAAGCAGGCGATGTCATCCTGTGATAATGACATCATATAGCAGTTGTGGTTCCGTAACTCTGATATCACAGACTTCAAAGTCATCTCATTTCACACTATCGTCTCTGATAGAAACTTCATCATTGACTCACGTTAACTTTCTGATCGCAAACATCTGAACTGTTGTCTAAAAGTGTTTGTTCATAGAAATGATGTCTCCGTACAACTGCTGGGTCAGAAACTGGTATTATTGTATTGTACTGTTATGTATAGCATTGTATTTCATTGTATTATGTTGAAGTGCAATTTATTGTACTGTTATATTTTATTGTATTGTAGTGTATTGTATTATAGTGTAATGTATTGTATTGTAGTGTATTTTATTGTAGTGTGTTGGACTGTATTGTATTTCATTGTATCAAACTTCTATAATGTATTGTCTTGTAGTGTATTACATTGAAATGTATTGTATTATAATGTGTTGCACTGTAGTGTATTGTATTGCAGTGTATTGTACTGTATAATATCATAGTGTTGTATAATGTAGTGTATTGCATTGTATTTTATTGTATTGAAGTATACTGTATTGCACTTTAATGTATTGCATTTTATGGGATTGGATTGTAGTGTATAGTAGTGTACTGAATCATTTTGTATTGTTTTACACCGATCGAATTGTAGGATAATGTATTGTACTGTCGAGTGTTGCATCGTAGTGTATTTTATTGTATTGTACTGTTGATCGTAAGTGCGAGGCATGAGAAGAGCCAGCCACCTGTGCCTATGAGGATCACAACATGAGCATGAAGAGACAAATAGAGAGAAAAACAAATGGATAGAACAGTTTGTTGTGTTTAGATACCTGGACTTACAACCGAATCTCAACACGCTGCAAAAGTCACCGCACAACAGCAGCTGCTGTTGGTTGCAGGCCTGCAGAGAGCTGGGACACCGTCCCCACGTTTAGCCGACACTAACTTCATGTTGTCAAGAACTTCCAGGCCCGGGAGCAGCTACCACCTGGTTAAAGGAGCAGCTATTTTTGCAGAGGGAGCAGCTACTACCACCAGACCCAGGAGCAGCTACCACCACCTGGCCCAAAAAGCCATTAGGGTTTAGTGAGGAAATGGAAGAGATTAAGCAATCTCTAGATTTCATGTCAGATGAAATTTCTAAAATGGCAACACAGCAAACACAGCTGCTTGGATTAATGAAGGAAGTGTGTCAGTTAAAGAAAAAAATTATAAGGGAAAAAGATGAGAACATAAGAAAATGAGTGGATGATCTGGAACAATATATGAGGATGGATGATGTGATTGTGAGTGGGCTCAACACCAGACACTGCTCATTCGCCAGAGTTACAGCTGGAGCCAGTAGCCAGAGCGCCGAGGATGACACACAGGGACAAATACACTCCTGGAGCAACAGGTACTCAAGTTCTTTGCATCTAAAGACATTGATATTGATAGTAATGTTGTTTCAGCCTGCCATGCACTTCCAAGAAAAGATAAGGCCAAACCAGCTATTGTTATCCGGTTTGTAAATAGGAAAGTTAAGAACAACTTGTTACAACAGGCCAAAAACCTGAGAGGAACTGATGTATATCTTAACGAACATCTGACTAAGAGAAATTCTGACATTGCTAGGCAAGCCAGGGCTCTCAAGAAACAAATGAAAATTCAAGCTACCTGGATGAGGAATTGTAAAGTGTGAATTAAAACAAATGGAACACCAGAGGAAGCAAAAGTCATCATAGTGTCATGGCCTGCCGGCAGCCCTCCTGATCCTTTTCTTCTGGTCTGGGCGGAGCCTTGGATCTCCACCTCCTGCACACCTGAGGCTCATTCTGCTGTCGTCACCACCTCTATAAAGCCTCAGACATCCAAGCTCTGCTCACTGGATTGTCTGTGTTAACATGTGGTAGTTATGCCAAAGACCAACCTGACGAAAATATGTTAAAACCAGAACAGTAATATTTTCTTCTACTAACTTGCTCTCTGCCTCTCCAGCCCTGCCTGTATTTCATTTCAATAAACCACAACACCCTACTAACTTTTGTGTTCTGCGTGTGGGTCCTCTCTCTGAGCATAACACACAGTTGTTTCAAATCACTGACCAAAGGTTCCAAAAACCCATTTATGTGTTCCTTTGGCTCATGGGGACCAGGTATAATTCCAACAACTATAATATTGTCCTTCTTAAACCTTTCCTCCCTTGGAAGGTTCATCAATGCCAAGTACATTACACCAATAGAGTCATTAACATATTTATAGGGCTGGAACCAGTCAACGTTGAGCATAAAACCAAGATTCCCAGCCTCTTCTAAAAATGACTTGCCTTCATAAACCGGAAAGTTCTTCCACACCTGTCCATCAAAAATGTCAGCATATACTCCCTCCTTAACATTACGCTGCCTCCACCTTTCACAGGACTCCTTTAAGCCAGGTCTCTTTAACATATCACTAATTGATTTTATCAAACTACGATAACAGAATTTTCTTTTGGGGTAAAGAAACTCTTTTCCATCTTTCCCAATCACAGATTTCATTAGCACAGTGTCACACTTCTTACGAAATTTTTTTTGTGGATGTCTGGGAAATGATACGTGGCAACATTTTTTGACTTCTTCTGGATGACCTTCCCACTTGCATCATGTTTTAACATTACAGCTTCGTCCAAGGTATATACAGAATGGCACTTTGGACATACAACAAATGTTGTAAAATCATTTTCATTTACAGATAGTGCCTTCTTGAACATGTATAAAGTTGCAGGGAACTGTCCTGCGATATCTTGTAAAAGTGTTAAATTAAATGTATTACACAGTACATGAAACATAATTCTGAAAATCTTTAAAATTAACTCAAATGCCTTGTCAGAAACTGTGAAGAATGACTTCCACTTTGACAGTAACAAAAGTAAAAATGTGATTATGGCATGTGGCTCATATCCACCACTTTCCTGAGGATTTTCTCTCTCTTCATTTTCACTCCAAACTTCTGGGTCCCTAGAAGACTAAAGTAGAAAACACACAAACAGAAAGCAATTGGATCAACAGAATGAAAATGAAATGTGAATTTCATGACCAGGATGGTAAACCAGGATTTGCTATAGTTACATCTGCACCTTCACCAGCAAGGCAAACAGAGGTAATCTATGAAGATAAAGTCAAAGAGCAGCACTCTTGGTCTTCAACAAGAGTGTTTGCTAAATGCCTACATTTTAAAGATTCTAAAATTTTCTGTATTCTACAACAAAGACAACATAAGAAGCAAATAAGCTACTTTGTATCTGTGGTCAAGAACGCTCTTATGGATGGCTATGATCATTAAAATGACTGAACAAAGATAATGCATATTTAATAGTTCATTTCATGTACCTGCTCATCTTCCGAGGAGTTTTCAGTGGAGGTACAAGGGGAGCTTCTGGTCACCTGGAGGACAATTACTTGATTAATAACAGGACTGTGTGATTTTTTCAAATCCTAATTATTAGTAAAGTCACTCAAAACAACCTTAGCCTAAATTCTATAAAAACTGGTACTAAGTATCTCCTCTAGAATAACAATCTTTACACATGCTTCTTCTCGTGTGTTTTTTTTTTTAGATGATTAGCTAAGCAACATGAATCTATTCTTAAACTGTAGCAACTAACAACCAACTTTCAGTTTATTTACCAGCTCATCTTGAGAAGATGTTTCACTTGAGATAGAATCGAGGCTTCTGGTCATCTGGAGCACAAAAGACAAACTGGATTAATAACTGGATTGTGGAGTATTTCTATTTAGTACACATGCCTAGACCCTTTTTCCATCATTTTGATTTCTGTTTTCTGTCAGATTTACAACATGCAAGTATAGCAATAGCTGACTTAGGTCATGGATTCTTGTGTATGAACCCAACACATTTTCTATGACAGTGTTGTTGTTCATCACTTTAGTTACCTTGTGCTGCTGTGGCTGCTGCTCATCCTCTGAAGATTCTTCAATTCGTTGTAATCTTCTCCTTTTGTGGAGGTGAAAATACCAAAAAGTTATGATAAATATTCACATGTGATAAAGATTTCTTCACACATATGAACACTCAGTAGAGTGAAATGTATATATAATGTCATCTGACACGACTGTGGGGTAATAAATATGATATAGTCAACAATAATATCAACCCGTCAGTTACCTGCTGCAGATGTTGTTGCTCGTCTTCTGATGAAGAATCAGAATCAATATGTCCTTGGCACCCCGCCCCCCAACCAACTTTAATAATTCTTGATGATGATAAAACGTTGACTTTGAAACGTATTCTTCGCAGTGATCACAAAACAGAAGCCTCCACGTTCTTCTCCTCGGTCGATCCATATCCTTTTCTTGTTGTATCACATTAAAAAATCTACATTAAATGAGTGGAGTGCAAGAGAGAGAGTATACTTTGTCCCATGAGACGGAAGTGGTTGGGCGTGACTGCGGCTCCGGCTCCAAATTTTTGAATGGCACTACCTGGAAGACCCACAATGCATTTCAGGACTTTACCGGTCCAAAGTTTAAAACGATTGGCTGCGGTCTACAACAGTGGCAGCAATTGGCTGTTGAGTTAACGCGCCACATATTCAAAATTGCAGCCCGCGTTTGTCCTACAGTCGCAGTGCAAATCAGCAAAGCTTAAAGCATGGACAGCGTGGTACGTATGAAAGTGAAGAAAACTTCGAGGATGAGAACTCCATCGCGGTCAAGATCTCGCTCATGCTCTAGGTCTCCATCGACCCCTACCCGCTCACGCCACAGCAAGACTCCACCGGCTGGGCGGAGAGACGGGTCATCTTCCCGTACGCCGAACTTCCGGGGGCGCTCGAACTTGGGCTCAGTAACCCGTGATGACATGTGGAGGTAAATATCTTTATTATTTACTTTGTCTGAAATGTGTTTTCATCATGATGAATGTGTGTGTGGACCCTGGCTGGCCAGCGGAGCTAGTGGGCGGAGCTAGTGGCCAAAGTTGAGCAGAGACGAACATTGTGCAAATGAGTACCGTCGTTCACAAGCAGCTCGTCAAACAAACGACCGTTGAAGCGGTGGAAAGCTGGGTCATCTGAATTTTCTTCCAAGTCAAACGTTATTTCCCTCTATACCCACTAAACATGTAACGAACTGTGAAAAAACGGTGGATCTGTGTAAAAAGGAATATCTCAGCACCCTGTGGTTATAACACATGTACTTGTTAATATTCTACAATATTCTCCAGAATTTGACTATGGAATTTAAAATTTGAAAATGTGTAGGAACTCTGGAATTGGGTGTTGTGGTGCTTGGTGGAGTCACTCATCGGGTGTATTAAAGTTTGTGCAGCAGGCAGCGTTAAAGCACTTTGAGTGAGAATACCTCACTTGTTTAATCATTTCAGTTTGCACCAGCCTACAATGGATTATTGACCATTTCTTTCCAACTCATGTTTTTAGTGCAATCCTACAACTGCAGAAAAGTGTCGACGCCATCAACAATAAGGTTGATGATGTTATGGAGAGGCTGGACAACATCCACACAAATCCTACCTCCTCTACCACAAAGATCACACCAGAGTTGACGGTGTGTACTTTTCTATCATCAACGTATTTTAGGCCAATGACTCTCCACAATCTGTGTCGGTCGGGTTGCTAAGCCATTGGTGAACATGCAGGAGACATGCCACCACCTTCCAGAGCCAGGAGAGCTGTATTGGTTTTAGTGGTTTTTAATTCAAATTTGGCAGGATAGTTCATAAAACATGATTGTGTTTTTTTTTCATTTAATATGAGTGGCTCAGAGGAGATTTATTTTCTGTTTATTTCGTCATTAAAGTAAATCTTTATTTATATCCCTACAGGCCCTGGTCCATCACACAAATAGAAGCCTCACAGATCTCCGGTGGCAGTTCCAGCCAGAGGACAAGTATGTCTTTTGTGTGTGTGTGTGCGTGTGTTTTTTTGTTTTTTTTAAACATGTTTTGCTGAATGAGATATATCTTGCCCCCTCCTGCCCACAGGTTCCGTTCAGCTCACAACGAAAAGGTGACCCAAGCCGTGATGGGGGCCATTAAAGATGCAGAGCCACACTGGGGCACAAGCCAAATAAGAAGTAAGTCTGATCACATTAATCTGGGGGTCTAATTGATAACTGCCTGCTAATGTCTTTGAGTGATCAGTATCCTTTTTAGATGTATATGTATATATATTATATTTAGAGTTCATGACAATGTGTTGTAATTTTGATTCACAAGGAGCCTGCAACCATGTTTTTGAGTCCTGCAAAACCAGTAGGAGGCAAGACCTGGAGGGGATCAAGGAGGATGTAAAGAGGAGGAAGACTCTTACAAGCAGGAGAGAGAGAGTGAGTTATTGTCCTGCTTCATACTGTTGCATTTATTGATCATGGTAATTATTTAGTACCTGTTTTATGAAAGGGATTTTAGAGGTGATCACTACTGGAAAATAGGCTGCAGGACACAAGGGGGAGCTCATATATTCAAGGCTTAAATTTCTTCATCCTGCGGATTTTATAGGTTTATTTTTATTTTTTATTTTTTTTAAACTTCAATGCAGATCAGACAAAAAAAAAAAGAACACGGAACACATTGCATATACTGTATTGTCAGACAGAAAACCGTTATGTCAATATTTGAAGTTTTTTGGTAATTGTCATGATACTGGCCTGTGGGCCGCATTAGGTGAAGGTAGGTACCTGTGAAGGTTCCGGGGCCCCGGGACAATGATCACCACCAGCAGCTTCGTTTGACACGTCTTATTAATATTGTTTGTAGTAATTGCGCTTTCCAGCGCACACACTCACGCACACAAGACGACGTCCAGGTCTTGCTCTCCCTTCCTGCCGCTGCGCCGTCACTATAAGGGATGGAGAGTGATTGTAGATGTGGCCCAGGTGCCGCCCCCAGAGCCACTGAATCACCTCCCCTCTGCAGCTGAGCTGAACCACACCCCGCCGCCACAGTACCCACATGTGTTTAACATCTGTAAATTTGTGTATACAGTATGTTTTTGTTGATTGCTTCGAAACCTCTTCTCATTTGTCACGCAGCTTTTCAAGAAACATGTCAAAGTGGGGCAGAGGATCCTTTCGCCAGAGGACTGGGCATATCTCTGTGGGGCTGATGGCAATTTTGTCAGTGATGAGGAGAGTGATGAGGACAAGACTACAAATTTGCCTCACCAAAGTGGCGAGCAACACGGCTCTCAACTATCATGGAAACCTGCCAGAAAGCCCTGGACAAAAATAGAAAGAAGGGCATCGAGCCAAGGTCCACCCACCAGTGCAGAGACAGTGGACGTTTTTCAAAAAGGCTCCCACCAACTTCAGAGAGAAAATCCTACTATCTGCATGTGAATGAAGTGGAACAAGCCCCCTGTGGAAATGCATGAGCTGTATTGTTTCTGTGGTGTTTTGTTTTTCTTTTTCCTACTTTGTTTTCAAAAAGTGGTCTACCTTACTGTTTTTAGACAGGTTCCTACCTTGTTTTGTACATTTTTAGCATAGTTTTGTGTGCCTGTGTCCACTATCTTTACACTGTGTGTATAAAATGTTTGCACTTTATAAAAAAAATTATTTGTACAAAGTGATTTTTTTTTTCTTCTTTTTGTATAATATTTATCTTGATATTCTCTATCCTCATAGTAGAGCAGCCATTTTAGATGAGACAATTGGTGTGTGTGTGTGGGGGGGGGGACCTAATGTAGACTTGGGAACACTGAACTGTCCTGGGTATTCTGAGTAGAGGTATGCAGTATTTGGAATTAAACACTAATAGTGTCAGGAATCAAAATTTTGTTGCAGGCAGTATCAGTGCAGTTTTCGGAATCAGATCTTGTCGAGAATACGGGAAGTAATTAACTCCAGGATATGACAAGTATAAAAGTGTTCCCATATTTGGAGTTTGGCATGCTCCGAATATGAAATCTACTTCGGTTTGTGTTCGGAGAGTATCCCATGTGGATATCACCGTATTTGATTCATATCTTGTAATATTCGGAGAGGGATTCTTGGGTTTTTTGCGCAGTGTAATCACACATTAAAAGAGCACATCAAGGTAAAAAATTAGATCGACAAAATATATACAGACAGTAATAAAAAAAGACTAGTATTTACAAAACAAACCTACTATGAAGGAGGAGCCAAATCTACTTAACTATTGGCCTACAAGTTAAAGAAACAATAGGCGGAAAACAGCATATATAAAATTAGAAATCCCCAGATCAAAATGATTGTATCTCCTTCAATTTATATACAAAGATGTTTTGAACAGTATTACGAGAAATTGTACTCCAACCCCCCATGTGACTTATTGAAAATGGAAAAAGTCCTGTCAAATATTCAGTTACCAAAATTAACTGCAGAACAAGGCAAAAGTCTCATCAAGGATATTTCCCACAAAGAAATTGAAGCAGCAAAAAAATAATCTAAAATCAAATAAAGCCCCAGGACCTCAGTGGTTCTCGTCAGAATTTTACAAATTAATGAAAGACCCTCTTATTCCTATCCTGCAACGCACATTTAATTGGATTCTGAAAATAAGACACCCCCTCCTGGAGTGAGGTCGTCATATCTTTAATCCCAAAAGACGGAAAGGACAAACTTGAATGTGGTAATTACAGTCCATTAAGTGTTTTAAATCAAGATTACAAACTCTTTACCCATATAATAGCCAAGAGAGTAAGAACTGTGTTACCACAGATCATAAGCTTAGATTAAACAGGATTTGTCCGCCAACGCCAAACCCAGGACAATATTCACTGCACTTTGCATATCATTAATCACATAATAAATAATAACATACCTGCACTTGTGGGGTTAGATGCGGAAAAAGCATTTGATTGCGTAGGCTGGGCATTTCTATATAAAGTCCTGGACAGAGTCGAATTCGACAAAACATTTATTCACACAATTCAGGCACTACATCAAAATCCAACAGCAAGAATAAAAGTCATCGGAGCAGTAGCGCAACTTATAAAACTACAGAGAGGCACGAGACAAGGCTGTCCTGTAAGCCCCCTGCTTTTTGCATTATTTATTGAACCTTTAAGCCAGTGGATCACTCAGAATCAACATATTAGCGGTATCAACCTCAAAGGCAGAGAACAAAATATTTCAGTATTCACAGACGATGTGTTTTTATATTTGTCGAACCCGGGTCAGTCTTTGAAACATTTAATCTCCTTACTAGAAGATTATGGATCCTTCTCAGGTTATAAACTGAACCCCATACAAAAGCTCAGGTACTATGTTCTGGTTTCTCACCCCCCAAAAATTTAAAAGAAAAATATTCTATAGGATGAGATGCAACACACATGAAATATCTTGGAGTAAATATTCCAAAAAATCTAGAAAATTTGTACGGCATTAATTATACTCCATTAAGTAGAGCAATTAAAGAAGATGTACAGAGATGGAATGCCATATCCCTTCTCAACTTTGGGCAAAGGATACAGTCAATCAGAATGAATATTCTGCCTCGACTTTTATATCTATTTCAGTCACTTCCTATAGAAATACCTGACCAAAATTTCCAGGAATGGGACAGATTAATTTCCCGGTACATTTGGCAGGGCAATAAACCAAGAATTAAATATCAAATTTTACAGATGCCCAGAGAGAGAGGGGGAAAGTGGCTCTACCATCCTTAAAAGACTACTACATAACTGCACAACTGAGAACTCTGGTATACCTATATAACCCAGAATACAAAGCTAGGTGGAAAGAGATAGATGAAACCATAGTAGATAAATACCCGGTACAAAAGTTAGTAGGAGAAAAAAATGACAAAGGACAAAATAGAAGCATTACAAAACCCATTTCTTATGCTATCATTTAAATTATGGAATAAAGTTTTGGTTCAAAATAAATTAAAAGATGCGATCGGATTACTAAAATGGTGTGGCTACGATCATGAATTTACCCCTAACAAATTTGTTGCTAGGTTCAAAGAATTGTCATCCCGAGGACTAACAGCATATTGTACATTCTTGGATAGAGGGAATGTAAAAGACTTTTAGGCATTAAAAATAAAACATGGTTTGAATAACAAAGATTTCTTCAGATTCTTACAGATCAGAAGTGCAATCGAAAGACACAGGAATATATAAAGAAAATTATGAAAATAATATACTGGTGAATGTGTTCATAGATGCTTATTCTCAGAAACCTGTCCAAAAGACAATCTCAAGACTACACAAAGGTCTATGACATTCCACAGGACTACAGTGTCAAGTGAAAGAAAAATGGGAAAAAGAAGGCTGCTTAACCCTTTCTCTCCTGGACTGGGAAGGCCCATACAAAGCCCAATGGAAAGCCACAAACTCGACCACATGGAAAGAGTTCTGCTGGAAAAACCTTGTCCACTTTTTCAGAACCCCTGTCCAGAGCAAACACAAGAATTAAACACCTGAATGTTGGAGGCAATGTGGGGGAAGGAAATCACTTCCATATATTCTGGACATGCCCAAGAATCGTCCCCTTTTGGAAAGACCTACATATAATCCTGCAAACAGTATTTCATATGGACATTTCCTTGAATTTTGAAACTCTGTACTTGGGCGTACTATCTACAGAAAATGTATCTCACAAAACCAAATATTTGTTTTGGATTTTGAGTGCTGCCGCAAGGAAAGCAATTACTAGAAACTGGCTTAAACCACAGAGTCTGACAATAGATGAATGGGTAGATATAGTATACACCATCTACAAAATGGAAGGAATTACATTTAATATTAGACTGCAACAAGATAGTTTCCAGAGGAAATGGGAAAGATGGATTAAATATATCCAGAGTAAAAGACCAGATTTTGTATAAAGATTTGTGATGGTAGTACTATTATTTGTGTACTATAAATGTTGACTTGAAGGCACATCCCAAATATTTGCTCACTTTGTTAGAAGTGTTTTGTTTGTAAAATATTATATAAAAACTGATAAATAAAAAATTTAAAAAGAAATTTGTAAATAAAATTGGAAAAAAAAAAAGGGGGGGGGGGGCGGTGGGTGTGTTCTAATTATAGGTGGATCACACTTCTCAGCCTCCCTGGGAAGGTCTATTCAGGGGTCCTGGAGTCAAGGGTCCATCAGATAGTCGAATCTTGGTTTGAGGAGGAGCAGTGTGGTTTTCGTCCCGGTTGTGGAACTGTGGACCTACACCCTCTTTGGAGTCTTGGGGGGTCATGGGAGTTCACCCAACCAGTCTACATGTGTTTTGTGGACTTGGAAAAGGCGTTCGACCATGTGCCCTGGGGACTCCTGTGGGGGGTGTTTCGGCAATATGGGGTGCCGGACTCCCTTGTACAGGCTGTCCGGTCTCTGTAGTCCTGGTGCCAGAGTCTGGTCCACATTGCCGGCAGTAAGTCAGATTTGTTTCTAGTGAGAGTTGAACTCCACCAAGGCTGCCCTTTGTCACCAATTCTGTTCATAACTTTTATGGATAGAATTTCTCGGCGCAGCCGAGGTGTTGAGGGATCCAGCTTTTTGACCTCAGGATTGAGCCTCTGCTTTTTGCAGATGATGTGGTTCTGTTGGCTTCTTCAACCCAGGACCTCCAGCTCTCACTGGAACGATTCACAGCCGAGTGTGAAGCGTCTGGGATGAGAATCAGCACCTCCAGATTTGAGACCATGGTCCTCAGCCGGAAAAGGGTGGAATGTCCTCTTTGAGTCAGGGATGAGGTTCTGCCCCAAGTGGAGGAGTTCAAGTATCTCTGGGTCTTGTTCACGAGTGAGGGAAGGATGGAGCGAGTGGTCAACAGATGTCCTGGTGAAGAAGGAGCTTAGTCAGAAGGTGAAGCTCTCGATTTACCAGTTGATCTATGTTCCTACTCTGACCTATGGTCACCAGCTGTGGGTGGTGACCCAAAGAACGAGATCACGAGTACAAGCGCTTTACAACACTTAGAGGTGATGTTGGGGACTGTTATCGGTCCTCAGACTGAGTGATCTGCACATATCAGACACATGAGAAATTAAAATGTTAGTTGTTCATGTGTCTTATATGTGCAGATCACTCAGGCTGAGGACAAGTGGACATAAAAGCATGTGCAATGCATACGATCAAAACAATGGCTGCTTTAGCACTATTAAGACATATGGTAGAGTAGAGTGTGTGTTCAGAGTCAGAGAGGATTTACTGGCACATGATGACAGCTGGTTCATCAGCAGCTTTAGGTTTCCCAGGCCAATCCTCCTGGAACTGTGCACAGAGCCACGGCGTTGGAGCGCCACACAGCAAGGAACAGGTTTCCTGATGTAATTGGAGCCATGGGCTGCACACACACATTACTATAAAAAGCACCATCACATGATGAATTTGTACTGTATGTGTCAACAGACAATATTTTCATTCAATCAATGTACGATCATATGTGATGTCCAAAAATGATGTCCATTGAGCATGTGCTCCCTCAGTTCAATGTTGTCTTCACAGCATCATTACTAGTCAGTGGTTAAAGTTAGTGACTTGCTGTGTTTTGCTGCTTAAACTAAAACTTAAGATCTTTCTAACAAGCCCCTGATGTCTCTGTGTGCAAAGTCCTCATGTTGATAATCACGTGAGTAAAATGTGAAATCAGGCTCCTTTTTCTCTGGCAAACTTCACTAATTTGCAACAATAGTATGTAAATGGTAAATGGCTTTCACTTATATAGCCTTTTCAACTGTATTTCTACAGCTTCAAAGCAAAAACAACACCAGCCTTCCCCAACTGTGAATCTTAATCCAGGAGAAACTAGGGCTTGAACCACCAATCTTCAGGCTCATGGTCAAATGCTGCACCAACTGAGCCACCTCTTTATCTCTTTTGTTTACATGTGTGCTTCTCTCATTTCAAACATTGACAGCCTCACACACTCTCCCACCTGCAGTATAAGAACAAGAATGCAAAACATAAATTTGCTTGTTGTTTAATCGGAATGTTTGTAAACCATGCATTTACACATTTTACTCAAATTATTCTCAAAAACAAAATATGAAAATAAAATCAACTGTCAACTGAGGTTGTTTTAAAATGTGCTTTATAAATAAATGTGATTGATTGATTTCTCCGTTGCTCAGAGAGTGTTGTAAAGCAGTTCACCTCTAGGAGAACAGGGGTAGCATTTTCTTTTCCCTAGAACAGTCTGCTATCCTGCCTGTAGTCATCTGATAAATAAAAAATGAACAGCCACAGACCTGAGGCGCTTTCTGAAACAAACCCAGAAACCGGTTCATGTAGAAACTCATTGTGTTGGACCTCCTTCCTGAAATGGACTCCAGAGAAGGCGGAGACCAAGAGAGAGCGACTGGTGGTTGAGTTGGAAACAATCAATCAATCAATCAATCAAAACTTTATTTATATAGCACTTTTCATACAAAAAAAAAATTGCAACACAAGGTGCTTTACAAATTTAAAAGAAATGTCCCACTACCCCCACCCTCCATACACTTTATCACCACAAACACATACACACACACAAATGTTTGTATGGCTGAGAACAGAGAAACCAAGTGAGGAAACACCATCACAGGAGTCATCTGCACCAG